>CM032893.1:26725962-26880962 GCA_019176425.1 Megalops atlanticus
AGGTACCCCCAACACATGACATGAATTTGTATGACAACTGTAGGGGTGGAGGTAATGGGGGGGTGTATGTGTCAGAGGGATTTTTATAGATTTGGCAATGGAGACATGAATTATATTAGGTCTGGGTCCCTGGGAGTGTAGCACAAAGACCTCGACTGTTCTCCCCGCAGTAACTCAGCTACTACACCCAGCAGTAAATACACAAATGTGACGGCCATTTCCAACAGATCCAAGAGTAAAAAGGGGGGGGGTGAAGTGGGGGCTACCCAAAATTCACTTGCAACATCATTGTATAGATCTGCCCTTTTGGCCTAAAGGACATCAAGTCTTTCCAGCAGCACCGAAGCACTGAACGCCAGACAACCAGTGAAGGTACATAAAGTGCCGGTCTGTACTGATGACCTGATCAGTAGGTTGCACAGTTACAGAACCGCAGTTTGGCTGAGTGTGTACAGAGAGTTCCTGCAGTGTGGTGTGATAATTATACCTCTGGGTTTGCCTGAGGGCTTCAGGTCTCTGCCTGAGATGACCCGTTGTGCTCGCCAACATCTCTACGCTTTTAAAATGACCGAGTCTCTCCGAGCGCTCAACCCCGTCAGTGATGTTCTCTCCGTTCTGGGACCAGACAAGCTGAGTCTGTCTGGTTGCTATTTCCGCCGAGCCTTTAATGATTTCATGCAAATCAGTTGCTTGAAGTTCGGGCCATTTCACTTGCTTTTCATAAACCGAAGGAACGGAATGAAACAGATCTGCACAAGCTGTTTGGATCGGGGCCCTTAAAACAGCGGACCCGAGAACCAGCAGCGTAGTCTTGGAGGCCCGCCGACCCAGGTTTGAACAGCCCTGTTAGTGAACAGAAGGGTAGAGGTCATACTTCATCTGTCTTAAAGAAACATCTGAAGGCACAGCTCTTCTGCTCTCACCTGAGCACCTGAAACACTACCTCCTAAAGGAACTTCTCATGTCTCAAAACTGTCTCCTAATGAACTATAAAATAAAATTTACAAAGAAATCTGATGTTTTAACATGCTCGTTAGCTTTACCAGCTAGCTTGTACCTTGCCTGGCCAACCATTGAAAGCTGGTCATATGCAGCACTTCTAATACTGTTGACTCCTTATGGTTTTTTGCTTGTGTTGTATTCTACCTCTCTTGTAAGTTGCTTTGGATAAAAGCACCTGACAGATGAATAGATGTAAAATGTAAATGTAAGGTCAAAGGCAGCTCAGCTGACTCCCGCGCTTGCCCACCTGTTTTGGGGAGGGGGTGTGCAGAGCAGTCTGTGTTCCTGCTTGGACAGGGCCACCACGCTCCCGGGCTGGCCCGGCACTGGCTGTAAAGATAACACGGCCTCGCCAGCCGCGCGGAGAGAATGCCTCAGCAGAATCACTTTTGCTTTCCTGGCCCCTGCAGCTGTCTGTGGCCAGCCGGGCCTTCCCTCCACAACAACAGCTGAATCCCCCCCAACCCCGCCCCCAGGAAAAGGGGAAGACCAGCAGTGTTTCTAATAACGACTTACCCACCATCCAGAGAGTGTCACACATATGTGCCTGCACATGCATACACACACACACACACACAGATATACGCATACACACATACAGATACACGCATGCACACATACATGTAACACATACACAGATACACACATACACAGAACACATACACGTACACACACAGATACACGCATACACGCACAAACACATAAAAACACACACACACATACATCAACTCTCTCTCTCTCACACACACACACACACACACACACACACACACACACACACACACACACACACACACTCTGCAGATGCCCGCCCATTTCTGCTCTCCGACAGAGAGCTAAAAAACAGAGGGAGCACTTCTCTCCCCCCTGAAAGAGGGAATTCTGTCTGTCAGGCCAGGCAGGGCCCTGTAAGACGGATGCCTCACAGGTGGAGGGGCGGTTTGTGGGGGGGTCTTTACCCTCGCCACCTGCTGCCTGGGGAGCAGTGGAAACCAGCGAGGGCCAGATGACACAGGGGGAAGTGTGCGCGTGGTCCTGCTGGGAAACTCAGTCAGAGCCGCAGTGAAGCACGCTCTCTGCGTTTAATTATTATCACACATTTGCATAGCCACGGACACCCTCATGCAGAGAGCCCCCCCCTCAGACTGCATGGAATGTCTGCCCCTATACTTCAGATATATTTACTCAAGTCACTAATACAAAATACCTTGCTTGCATTAAAAATACAACGGCGGTGTCCAATGTGGGCTTAAACCTGCAGTGCTCTAGACAGCAGCGCAGTTCTGTGACCTGCAAACACCGCAGACAGTAAAAGTTAGTCACTGGAGAGGGAGAAATCTGTTTGAAACTGGAGACAAAAAAGTGTGAATGAATGATACAGTGATATCTTTTTGGAGCATTTTCACTGACATTTTGGAAAGGATCTTCTGATGACTTAGAAGCACCACATAACCGAATGGACCAAGTTAAACATTTTGTTGTCTTGCGCTCCATCTTGTGTTAGACAACTGGAACTACAAGTTGAGCTCCAAACTGTCATTGTGCGTAGGTTTGTTGACTAAAAATATATTTGCTCCTTTTTAATGACTTTAGTTGGCCATGGAGGAATTGTTTGGAAGTTTTTGAGTCAATGACAGTGAGAATAACGCCTCTGATAACATTACGATAATCAGAGTCATTTGCCAGCCCATGAAATTACATTTTCAAGGACAGTAATAATTAGTTTTTCTTACTATTTTTATTCATGGGCTTTAACAGGATTCATGGTTTTGTTCAGTTTTCTACTGATATATATTCATACATGTATATTAATGTCTGTTACAGTTTTCACGCAAATGAACTGTGTGAGAAACGGGATGTTAACTGTTTAAGTGTTAAAACATAAGGGATAGTAGATTCAATCTAACTGTTGTGCACTTGTCCTAATGCAATGCCCCTTTGAGACATTACCTTTGGGTGATACATTTAGGCAAGTGGTATATTTTTGCAATTCCTTCCCGATATTGCTCATTTTTGTTAATCATCCCAAAGTTCTAACTATTGAAACAATGTATCATTTACTGCGTCACTCACAGTGAAGGACAAAGTGCATTGTGGGTGGACTGAATCTAAGCCACAATCAAAGAACGCGCTTTTAGCAGCCTTACAGCACTCTCCCACCTCAGGTAGTACTGTGCAGGGGCTTCTGAACCATGATTTTCTTTTCTTTTATTAACCTAACAATGACTCCTCCTTTACACCACAACCTGACCTCAGCCTCCAGCCTAAGTCCCTCAGATAGAAAGGTGCGTTTCAGGGGTCTTTGTGGTTTCATAACGCAAAAATGTAAACGTTATTATTCCAAACTTCTAAAAACATATATCCCCAGTCCGGCAGAGTTATTGGTAAGGACTTAATTTGGAACTAGAGTGTCCGTCAGCCCCAGCCACGCCCTGTTATTAATTACCCAGCACACCCTAATGGCCCTGCACGCCCTCAGTTACAGCAGACTCATAAAGCCAATTTAAAGCCGAGCATTCACGGCCAGCTGGCTGCTTCTGCAGCCTTGAACCAGTCTGCCTCGTTTTAATAGCTGCAGTAAAAGTCCACGTGCACAAATGCACAACATGCAAAAATATAAGCAATGTAAGTCACCCTGGGACAGCAGACAGATAATGAAATGTACAGTATTTATGCATTTATTTATTTGCTCATGTATTCATCGATTATTTTAATGCCTACCGCCATAATAATAAAGGTCAACTTTATTATTATTATTTTGGTACATTGTGCTGTGTGGGCATTACATTTTTACATTACATTATTGGCATTTAGCAGACGCTCTTATCCAGAGCGACTTACAATGTTATCCATTGATACAGCTGGATATTTACTGAGGCAATTGTGGGTTAAGCACCTTGCCCAAGGGTCGAAGGGTCGCCCAGCAGAATCGAACCAGCAACCTTTCGGTCACTACTCACTGCTCCTTAACCACTATGCTACTCTTCGGCCCTATTAGACATTTGATGCATTGGACCAGTGTTGGCCAATGACTCATCTACGACTTTGATCCCTCGACAGGTTACAGGAGCGATTCGGTGCAGCACAAGAAAGCCCTGAAACACTACCCCCTAAAGGAACTTCTCATGCCTCCAACAGTTTCCTCCTAAAATAAAATATGGAAAAAAAATTGTAATCTAATGGTTCTAACACACTCGTTACCTTTACCTGCTAGTTTTTGCCTTGCCTGGCCAACGATTCAAACCGGTCATACAGTGCTTCTAATATTGTTGACTCCGTATGGTTTTTCGCTTGTGTTGTACTGTACCTCACTTGTAAGTCACTTTGGATAAAAGCGTCTGCCAAATGAATAAATGTAAATGTAAATGTAAAACCTCAACATGCACAACAGCAGCTGCGGGGGCCTCGAGCATCATGTGGAGCAGAGGGTTAGGGTCAAATCTTTCATAAACACAACACTAAAATAAAGCACAAGAAGCGAGCATCAAATCATGACAGTCAACATCAGATCAACATCAGTCGAGTTACATATGCCATCCAGTTTCAGATTCACTGTTAGTGTGTGTATGGTGTGTTTTTTGTTTCTGGAGAAATGATCGGTAATATAAGAGCATGTGTTATGTGTTATGGATATTGTGATCCAGTACCATTAAGATATATGGTAGTGTATGTACTTGACTGCCTTTAGTTTTCCAGGCTGTCTAGTTTCAGATTAGCTCAAGTTAACTTGCGGTAATGCTTGAATGATGTTGTGCTTGCACTTACTGGTCTGGGAGTGTTGTTAGCCTGGGCTGACACTGTTGCTCATTTAACTTGGATGGAAACTTCTGTTCTCTTGCGTTGGAAGCCGCTCTGGATAAGAGCATCTGATAAATGAATGCAATGCAATGTAACCTGAGAACAACATAAGTTACGTATACCATCCTGTGACAGGGAGCAGGGAGAACCCAAAAGCAGAGACGACTCAGGGCACAAGAGGTTTGGTTCAAAGGAAATAAAGTTTCTGTCCAACCTTTACTGTTAGACTCAGGAGAAACTAAACAGGCTTGGTACAAGAGCTCACACACAACAAAGCAAACTCAAGACTGACTGGTGGCATGAACAAAGAGCAGGGCTTAAATAACGAAGAACACAGGTGTAAACAATAACTAATTAACACAGGTGAAAGACATGAACTAAATGAGACACAGAACACAGAAAGTTATGCGGCCATCTGGTGGCCAACCTGGGAAGCAGCAGCCATGTTCATGACTCATCCAACCTCAGCTTCACTGTTAGTGTCTGTACAGTGTGCTGTTCCTTCGCTGAGGAACGTTCAATAGCTTTTTGGCCCCCGTCCACCACGTTACTAAAGGTAACAGCGGTATAGCTTTCCACCTCACCTCATGCATAAGACTGAATCACGATTATGGGATTGCGTCATGGGAGCAGAAAGGAAGGAAAGGACCGTTTGGTTTACAGTTATCTGTATAAGCTCATATGTATGCTTGCATAATCTTGCTGTGCTCTTGTGCTGGGTCAGAGGGCCTTGACACAGGCAGCTATGCATAAGAGTGGACTGTGCATCCTTCTCACAGCTCTCTAAACACCCCCCACCCCACCTCTGACCCACTCAGACCGCCACTGTCCACACTTGTAATCAAGAGGGTCAGGCTGACTTTCTGAGCATCCGTTGTGTGTGTGTGTGTGTCGGGGGAAGGGGTGGTAATGGGTGCGTGTGTATGTGTGTGTGTGTGTGGGGGGGGCGTGGGTGGTAACAGGTGTGTGTGTGTGGGGGTGGGTGGTGTGGGTTGGGGGCTTGATCGATAGCCTTGTGTCGCCGTAGTGAGGCACCGTGCCCCTCAAAGACGCCGGCCAATTTCCCCCTCTGTTAACCAGCCCCCCCGCCGGCCCCAGCACGACTCGGCCTCGCGAACAGCTGTCGGCGCAGAGGCCTCGCCGGGCCTGACGTTCTCCCGGGGGCCCGGGAGGAGAGCTATTCCGGTCAGGTCTTACGGTAAGAAACACTCCAGCAGCCTGAGTCACAACTTATCGGCACGACAATGACGGCGGAGAGCCGTTCCCGCCGGCGGCAGCGGAGTGTCCGTGGGGAACGGGCTAAATCTGTCGAACCCCCGGTCCTAAAATAACCGAACAGAGAAACGGAGGCCGATCTCTACGGAGACGGCGGGGAGGCTGTGGCGTGCTGGCGGCTGGCGCGGCCGCGCCGGGACCGTTCCTGCTGTCTTTCTCTCTCTCTCAGACGGGACGTGTCCGGGAATCACTCGAGCACACACGGGACTCGCTAAAAATAGACCCCCAAAAAAAAAGATAGCAATCACAATGCAAGGTGGTGTCTCTGAAGCACCGTGTTCCCCCCATGCACTCTACTCTGCTGCAGCTCCCTGCTGGTTTTACAAAGTTACAGTCTGGCTTTGGGTTTTATTCATTTATTCGAGTTGAATGAAACTTTGGGCTTTACTTTCTGTCTCCTGTGTGCTGCTGGTGAGTCACAGACACAGAGCAGAGGGCACAAATTTGCATGATTATAATCGTGAACCTATTTCTGATTATTTTGCATGCTTAGCGAGCATGCCGGTCTGAATGGAGGTGACCCATGCGCCACTGGTTTGACCAAATTATATCTGTGACCGTACTGTAATTGCACACGACACTGGATAATGTTCCAGTTATAACAATGAGGGCTGCAGCGACAGCTGGTTTAAAGTTGAAAGTCAATCCCAGATCTTCTTGATATAGTCAAATAGAGTTAATGTAACCTAATCTCTTTGTTACAACTGCAATAATTTAATATATGCAGCATATTGGTATTGTCGGTATTGTAACGCTACACCTGACACGACTGGGTTAAAAACTGGGAACCAGGTTCAGGTTCCATCACCTGTATGAAGGGAACTTCTCTGCCTACCATGTTTCCATGGTATAGCCAGTATAGACTTTGATCCATTTTCATCACATGATCACCAATAAATGTTAAGCACAGTACTGGCTAAAGGTACAGTAACAGGTTTGGTGAAAAATGACCTGGGGACACCTCTGATGAAGAGGCAGAGTAACACAGCCCTGGTACCAGTGGAGTGTTTGGCTGCGTATGGCATAACAACATACTACAGGCCCAATTATGTAACACAAGAACCACATGGAAAGTGGAAAAATGATGGGCTGGCCCAAAATGCCATGTGGCACCTCCATAACCTCTCTCCTCTGGAGGTGGGAGAAAAGCTGTGAAATCTCCCCTTCTTACTGACCTGGCGGGAACAATGTCCCTCCTCACCCACAATGCATTGCGCCGTCTAGCCCTGCGAACTGTCAGATTAACACAAACTGGATCGGCAATCTTGACCTCCCATCCCCTCCTCCCGTTGTGCTGTGACATGATGACACCGTCTTTTCTTGTGAGCGGGCAGGCGGCTCTGAGCTCCTGCTGTACACACGCTGATGGTGTCCCTCACCAAACTGTTATCTCACCTGTGTGCAGGCAGGTAAGGTCAGCTTTACCGTCCACTACAGTGATGACCTGGGGTCATGAACTGGACTGGGGACTGTAGTTAACATCCCAGCTCTTTTGGAATGTTTAGACACTCATGTTACAACTACTGTGAATTCAAACTTATTGTGATATATCATTACTTGGTTTTCAGAATACAGGTCACTACAGCAGACAATGAGGGAAAATACTACCTGCACATTATAGTATGTGCAATATCTGCTGGTAGCCACACTTTTTCACCACTAGGTGGTGTGTGTGCATTGCAATTGATTAGATCACTGAATTAGCTTGACATAATCATGTATATGACATAGATGGGACAAACATGTTTTGCTGCCAGTGTGTTTTTTAATCAGGCCAGGTTTATATTAAGCACAAAACTTTCTGCACCATTCACAAAGGTTTCCCGAAAGCCACGAAGGGCCAGGCAAAGAAAGCACACAGTAAACACAGGAAAATAAAGTATATCCAGTGTTAACCCAGCGCTCAGCTTGAAGCCTGCAGTTTCCCTCTTATATCAGCTGGGGGCAGACTTACAAAGTTAAGTCACTCTCTCGACGTCTCCCTTAACATCTGAGAGCCTGGCTCACAGACTCAAAACACAACAGTGCGTATTGCCCCATCAGTGCAGTTGCACACGCAATGAATTATATATGAATTATGGAATAAGTTCTACTGTCAAGGCCTGCCTTTGTCTGGGTGGGTATCAGGTCTATGAACATGCAACAGACTGCGCCATGTGCTTACTGTAGCATGAGCGGTGGCTAAATTTCAGAACCTGTCACCAAAGGGTTGCCTCGATTTTATCTCATTGTCTGTGCTCATTCATTAATCATAGGGCTTTCCCGGACAGAAACTCCAGTCACCTATTGTGGTGGAATATTGCAGGTGTTCAGCAGACGGTTTCTGAAAGACTGAAGAACAGAAGCGTGCAGTGTTGCGGCTCTCTGGTGTGCTGTGGAAGCTGGAGAGGACTCCCATGGTAACGCCCTCCCAAAGTGTGTCCAAGGCCGATGTGTGTGTGTGTGTGTGTGTGTGTGTGTGTATGTATGTATGTGCAGTGCGTGCATGGCGTGTGCTTACTTTGTGTGCGTGTCTGAGTGTGTGTGATGTGTACGTGTGCATTGGCTTGCCTTGCCAGTGTTTTTACTGCATCCCCTATCAACAGCCTGCATGAGGAGAATGCTTTCCAGGAGTGGCAAAGACCAGAACAGGTCAGCGGTAGCTGGTTTTGAGTTTGTGTATATGTGCGTGAGCATGTGTGTGTGTGTATGAGAGAGTTATTAGGCACTCCCTCTATTAGCTGCCTAAGTGAGTCTGAGGCGGACTTGCGTTTGCACAGGTCCATATGCCTGGCCCAATTCGCAGCCCATTGGCAGTGTCATTAAAGGTATTAGCGGCCACCCACACGCCTCCGCGCTCGCGCCGGTGTGAATGAAGGCAGTGCGTGGAGAGGCTTCTTCACTACCATTAAGTAACAAAGGCACTGAAGCCATTAGTCAAAGTCAGGGCTGTTTCGGCTCTGTTTGGCTTTTGCGCGGCTCGGGGGATGGGGGGCTCCCGGCTACACGGCAGGATGCCAGTCATCGCAACCATCTGTGACCGAGAGTAACCCTCACGGAGCCCGCCGACGCTGTTTGCAGAGGGGCAAACAGAGCCGCCCACCGCTGGGGCACCTCCTGTTGCTCTGTGTCGCCCCTGCTAACACGGCTCCTGGGCCAAAGCTGGCCGGCGATAGCACATTACAGCACTCACTTCCACATCCTGTGTCCATACTGGGAAGGCTGGGATCAGCAAGCCACGAGGAAGAAGTCTGACTGAACTAGTGTGGCAGTGTAGCACAGTGGTTAAGGAGCAGGACTTGTAACCAAAAGGTTGCTGGTTTGATTCCCCACTAGGGCACTGCTGCTGTGCCCTTGGGCAAGGCACTTCACCCACAATTGCCTCAGTAAATATCCAGCTATAACCGATGTAAGTCACTCTGGATAAGAGCATCTGCTAAATGCCAATAATGTAATGCAAGGGGGCAGTGGTAAGGAGCAGGGCTTGTAACAGAAATGTTGCTGGTTCAAGTTCCCCCAGGGGAAACTGCTGTTTTACACTTGGGCAAGGCACTTAACCCATAATTGCCTCAGTAAATATCCAACTGTATAAACAGATGAAGTTGTAACCTATGAATGTTGTTCTGGAAAAGAGCATCTGCTAAATGACAATAACGTTATATATAAACATAATGAGAGCAGGGTGGTGACAGTGGGGTTGCTATGGATGACACCTGTAACATTAATAGGATGTGCCCTTGAGAGAGACACACCCATTTGTATGGAAAACCCTGTCATTGCATCCATAAAACACTTGCACAGGCTGCCTCAAACACTGAGGATGAAAACAGGCAGAATTTCAACTAAGAGCTGTGGTGCACCCTGGATTTTTTATACCCATAATGGCTCTGGAAAAACTAAGCTTTATAAACAGCTTCAGCCAATGTTTCCATGGAAAGACCCACCTTGGTGTCTGCGCTGTGGGAAGGCTGCTCGATTCTGCTCCGGTTTGTTTATTCGTTTGAGGGGAGGGCGGACCTTATCGTAATACTGCTCTGGCCTCCCGCAAAGACTTCAGCCCCACAGAGGCGGCCCTGTTTCCAGTGTCTGCCGGCCAACGGAGAAGCACTGTGTCTCCATAACAGCACACACACACACACACACACACACACACACACACACACACACTCACACACACTCAGACACACCGATGTTTGATTTTCCTGCAGCAGAAGAAGCACATGACCACGTGTATTTCATGTTGATGTTTTCATGTAATGTGTCCACAAAAACCCACCCACCCTCTCTCTCCCACTCTCTCTGTCTACCTCCCTCCCTCCCTCTCTCTATCTCTCTCTCTATCTCTCTCTCTCTCTCTCTCTCTCTCTCTCTGTTTACCTCTCTCTCTCTCTCTACCTCTCTCTCTCTCTCTGTCTACCTCTCTCTCTCTCTCTCTCTCCCCCCACTCTCTCTTTCTCTCTCCTCTCACTCACTGAGTGCATGGCTTGCCTTGCAGGGGTTCCAGGAAAAAAAAACAAAACAAACAAACAAAAATTGCAAAACCCAAAAAAGGAGGGCAGGAACTCTTTCCAGTCCTTCACATTACTGCATCTGTGGGAAAGAAACTGCAAGTGGCCTTTCAAATGCCCCCAACTAGGGTGTTTCATGAAGAACTTTATACATAGTTCTATACACATTTTATGATGGTCTGTAGGAATAAAAATGGTTTGTGTTTTCAGGTTGTGGTAGCTGGAGAGCCTGGCGTGAGAGACCAGAGGAAAGAAGAGCTCCAGTTGAGGGTTATATGCAAGGCAGTCGCTACCAGCATACATCTGACACACCTGAATCCCTCTTTAGCAGAGCCCTATATCAGAAACACTAGTACATGTTGACAACTTTCAATCAATCAGGGAATGCTTTCAGATGCCCAGGGAGGACTGCTCTGTGCCACTGCTTTGGGCTGAGGTAATGAGTGGTTTGCCTGTTCCCCCCCCCTTCCCGCCTGGTCCAGCTAAACTGCCACTTTGGGTGACCCACAGAAAGAAAACCAAGTGAAGTAGATCCCAAGACATTTACGAGGCTTGTGGAAGGTGTGACCTGGATGGACAGGGATGTAGGCCTATATTACATCACTTTGGCATTTAGCAAAGGCTCTCATCCAGAGTGACATTTCATTACGTTACATTACATTCATTTAGCAGATGATCTTATCCAGAGCGACTTCCAGCACAAAAGAACAGAAGTGACTCACATAGGTCAAAATTTTTACGTGTTATCCATTAATACAGCTGGATTTTTATTGAGGCAACTCTAGTGTAAATACCTTGCCTAAGGGTAAAGCAGCAGTGTCTCAGTGGGGAATTGGGCCAGAAACCTTCCATTTATGAGCCCTGCTCCTATATGGCATATGACATCATTTGTTTTTACCTGCATAATGGTAATGTCCATTTCTTTGCAGTATTGTTGTCTCCCGCTGCACCTTTCTCTGGCTCTGTTTGCATTCTGCTGCAGAGGCCTTATCACCCCTCCCGGGTCTCTGTGGGCGTGGCCTCGGTGCATGTGCAGAATAAGACGGCCTTTCCACCACTGTAAATACAGTGCAGAGGCCCGCACAGCGAGGGGTGAAGCTCACCTCGTTCGGCTCATTTCCTCCCCATTCATCCTGTTTACACCCGCAAAATAAAGATAATAATGCCGGCTGAAGCCAATGTTTGTGTTTCCACCAAAGCCCCGGCCGCTGGCCTTCCAATAAAAACAGCGAGTAATCCGCGGGGATAACAGACCCTGGCAGGACCACATCGACGGTCCCTTCTCTCTGTTATTATTTCATTTACTGTGTATTTAATCGCATAAAGATGCGTCAGTTGTGAAACGCTATCCGGCAAACATAAGTGGCGTCTGAGATACATGCGTAGCCTACAGCTTTCTTCTGGTAATCACACCACATGCACTTTGCGTAATTGCTTTCCCTTCTGCGCACTCGTAAAAAGCGTTACGAGCGGGCCTTTGATGCTGGTTCCGAGGCCACAGAGCAGCACACATCGGGCGTAAGACCTTCCCCTGACCATATGACCTTCCGCAGCTGTGCTTCATTAGAAAATCATAAAGTTTTACATGGACTGGTCTCCACGGGGTTCATCTTTAATACCACAGAGCTGACGCACATGGTATATGAGAAAGATATAAAAAAAAACAGAGATGAAAAAAGGAAGACATCACCTGGCAGATGAGCAGAGAACGGGCGCTAAGGGAGGGGACAGAACGCCACCCGGCTGTTTGATCCTTCTGGGGGTTATTAGCATGAGTCTGTCATGCATACGCATTGTCTGTGCTGTGTGATCGGAGGTGCAGACAGAGGATGTGTGATGTAGAACTGCTGTAGGAAACACGACAGGCTCTGATCATTTTCCCATGTGCCGACTTCAGTCCCAACATCAGAGCCGTTTCTGCTGAGCTGCGCCACATATAATACTCACGCAGCTGCCAACGGGTTTATCTCCATAAGACCTCCATGCACGGCAGACATATTTTTGTGTTTTGTATTCAGCTCAGTTGCATGCTGGGAAGGGCCACTTTGTTTTGCTCAGAGCGGACGACTGCAGCTATTTCACTGGATGCCCAGCAACTGTGCGGCCATGTCCGGGGGTAAATATATGCAAAAAAGAATAATAATAATAATAATAGCCGAGGCCAAAGCAAATATTTGGCTCAGAAAAAAACAGCCAAAGAATAAAGGGCATAACTCAACGTTACGTTGAAGTGTTTTGATAACATTGTGATTGTTTCAGTGTAATTTACGTTCATTTATCAAGCGGAGACGCCTGAAGTTAAATAACAGGAAAGAGCCTTGAAAGTCGTTAATAATCTTAGTCACCAGTTGAAGCTTCAGCGCGAGCGACGGCGGTCTGCTGTAATGAGTAGGGAACCAGTAGGCGGTAGGTTCCAATCCTAGGTGTTGACAGTGCTGCTGTAGCATTCAACTGGATTCACCTCTGCTCTCAGCTCTGGCTATTAAGTTAGGCAGCTGAGTTAACTTCAGTTTAATTTTAACCAAGTGTGTCTATGCGTGCATGCGGTTGTATGTGTGTGCCTGTGCATGTATGTGAGCATGTGCTTGTCTGTGTGAGTCTGTACGTGTATATGTGTCTGGATATGCATGTATGTGTGTGTGTGCTCTTATGCGTGTGTATGTGAGTGTATGTAGTTGTATGTGTGTGTATGTGCGTGTGTGTGCTTGTATGTGTGCCTGTGTATGTATGTGTGCATGTGGTCATATGTGTGTGTATGTGGTCGCATGTGTGTGTACGTGTACACGTGCTTGAATGCATGTGTATGTGTGTGTGCGTGCGTGTAGGTGTGAGATAAGCCAGGAGACGAGCAGAGCCACAGACGTGTATTAATAGTGAAGGCACAGAGGTGAAGGTGCGCATGGCGTTGCGGTCCAAAGCGGCCGAAGCACAACTCCGAGAACAGCTGAACTCATTAACCCTGAGAGGGATGACCAGATGACCGTTCATACAGATGGAAAGTGTGAGAGCTGAGGTGGAAAATGGCGACGATGACAGAAAGGAACCAGTCTAATTAGTCACGAGAGGATGACGGCACACACAGAGGGATGTTTTTTTTGTGTGGGCACGAGGGACATTGCTTATGGACATGAGTGCATCGTGCAACTGGCTCACGTCAGATCCATTCACTACTTTAATGCTAATCAATCTTGCACGGCTTCAACACCATGCTACTGTGGCAGTCACTGCGGTCAGAGAGAGAAAGGGGGCCACATCCAAGCTGTATGCGCCCTGCTAAAAGTTACAACTCTGAGGTCTATCAGAAATATTTTATTGTCTTATGTGTGAAAAGGCACAAAATTGCTCTGGTAAAAAGGGCAAAGTCGAGTACTCCCACTCTTGTATTAATTGGACCTATGCACCTGCAGCAAGTCAATTTACCTCCTCCTTGCCTGAGCACAACAATTTTTCCTTGATTTCTGGATATCCACCAGGGATATGGATTAGGTATTTTTGTACATATGTAATTATACATAAAATGTTAGAAACATTATCATTCAACTGATGCATGCAATTTGCGAAGACCTGTCATTTGCATTTTATTATTGTGGAATTTAGTAGAACTTATTTCACAAATTGTGAAAGTCACACTGGCTGACACATTTGTAATGTATGACACATGCATACATTTATTACTTTAAACACTTCCATGGGCCTCTCTTCTAAAAACCCAAAATGTAGAAATCTGTTGTTCTGATTGGATATTTTTGTTGGTTGTGGTAATTTGTGGGCCATTTCCAGAAGGCAAAAGAGAGTGTAAATTCCGGGCTTTCTTCCTCAACAGTTCCTAGAAACAAGGCTGTCATTTTTATCCGGATCAATACAGTTCATTCCGGGTCTGTTTGAACACGGCTGCGGGTCAGCGGGTTCTTCCGGCCAGGCCCACGCAAATAGAAGAGCCCATAAACGGACACGATTGGCTGGGGAGTCCGCGTGCCTGTCCCCCGGATCGATGACGTGGGGCCTGCTCGCCCAGACACACAGCACCAAGCATGCGGAGGGTGGGTTCATCCCATGCCTCAGCTGCCGAGACACACAGCAATCCTGATTCAATCCTCAGATACATCATATCAGCAACAGAGCCACTAGCTTCCCCCTCACCCACTCACTCACTCTCTCTCACTTGGCAGGTGGCTCCCCCAAAGTAACAGCAGTACCTTTGTCTTACCACTAGATGGCGAGACCACTAAGAAGGGGATCCCCCAAAGCAGCTGCTGCTCCTGACTATTACTTGTACAGTCCGTGTTTCCCTCAAAACAAGCATATTCCTCTTTGTCTTTTTGGCCTTCACTAAACGCACATACACTGAAAATGTAATGTATTGCGTTTGCTGAACCCAATGCAGCATATATGTGTACTTATAGATACAGAATTTATGTATTTATTTATATGTATAAAATACTGTAGAAATATGTTGGTTAATACTTTACACACCTTTAATACTTTACATGTTACACATCTGGGTGGTATTCTGTTGCTACAGAGTCATAAAAATACATTTCTGTCATTGCCTTTTCTTGCTAAACCCCTACTGTAAGAGTTATTGTTGTCTTGTGGAAGCAAACAGAAAGCAATCTCCAATCTCCAAGCTCATCCATTTTACATAACGGCCCGAATAAGAAACCTTGTGACGAAGGTTTGATAGAATGCCGCTTGTGCAATCTTCTTCACCAAGAGAGGTTCCTGAACAATAACACAGCATCACTCCAACTCCTTGAATGAATTTGGAGATTTTCATGCACACACACATGCACACACACACACACTCTGTTAGGTAACCATGACGTGCATAATATACAAATTGTGTAACAAAAAATCCGAAAATAATGCCTCAGGACCCCTAAGGGGACTGTTGTGCAGTCACTTGCGACACTCACTGTCGTTTGATAGGGACGATAACAACTGACTAAGAATTGCTCAGGAACACGACTGCAGTACCTTTTATTTTTATTTTGGAAAAACCAAGCACAGCAATATTACAATCAGCAGTGAAAGGCCACAGGAGTGCCCCTCAACACATAATATTTTTACAGCTGGGAGGTGAACAGGAAAGATTGACATGTTTCATAACGTTTATTAAAAAAAAAAAAAGCTGTGTAGAACAAGGTGTATGTTTATGTATGTCCACAAGCGCAGCGATCCCTTCCTCGCTCCCTGATTGCTGTTTACCTCTCTCTCGGCTTGTTCGGCCGCCACTCCTCCCCACTTGCGGGTAATTATTTGTCCCGAGGCGCGACAAATGAACGCAGGCCGCTTAATATGCAAACCTGCCGGCCAACCACCGGGACGCCGCGCGCGAGGGCTAATGGGTGGAACGCGTTGAGCGTATGTGCGGTCACGGCTCGCGGCTGGCGCCCCCTGCTGCGTGAGCCGCATAGTACATCAGGGTGTGTTCTTGCCCGCCTGTTTTCCTGTTTTGTAACGCACCTCCTCCTGGTTTGTTTTGATTTTTCAGATCAGGTCTCGTGTGTATCTACACACACACACACACATTTATTTGTTGTTTTTTTGAGAACTCATTATTTCTGACTGAGAGGAATAGGACGATCTTGGCATTTTGCCCATATATGAAACAATGATGAATCGGATACACTTTATCAATGGTGCTTGTCACACATTAAAAACAATAAAAAAAAATTAACCCTCCCCTCAGCCCCTCAGACTCCGAGCCCCATGCCACCCTGCCCACTCATCTGCTGTCACCGTGGAAATGCATTGATCACCCGCGGCCACCGCTCTCTCTCTCAGTGCCCCGTGAAAGCGTGGTCTGTCACTGCTGTGTGCACATATACACGCTTTACCTGTCAGTCGCCGTGCATGTGAGGGGGGGTTGGAACACCGCGTACCTGGAGGTAAATGCATTACAGCCTCTCTGAGACCCTCACTCATCAGACATCAGCGGCCGTACATTTCAGACCCGTTTGTTAAAACCGGATCCATTTATGCGGGTAGAACTTACAGAATCAGGCCAGTATGTCCTGGTCAGGATGCACCCCAGTGGTGTGTGTGTGTATGTGTATGTGTATGTGTATGTGTGTGTGTGTGTGTGTGTGTGTGTGTGTGTGCGCACAGATGAGTGTGGGGCATGATTCATGTGTGTTCCTGTGTGCAGCTGTTAAGAGGAACAGAGCAGAAAATATGTAAGAACTTGAACTTGTGGCCAGATAGTTATTGATGGATATCCCATTAACAGCACCTCTTTTATATTCTGATTGCGACAGGAAATAGAGAACTCCCTGTCCTCTATTTCCTGTCTACAATCACAAGATGTGTACAAAATGTATGTGTCTGTGTGTGTTGGGGGGGCCGGGCGTTTTATGTTAAACATCGTGTCAAACATCATGTTCTCGAACATTTCAGCAATACTCCTGAGGCATTCAGTACACATGATCCCAGTTTAAAATGTACATTTATGATAATGCTTATTTACCAAACATGCATGTCAGTGGAGAGGAAGAAAATAATCTTTGCTTTAACAAAGAGACTGGTCCCTTTGAAATGTGACCAGGATTTAATTTATGTTATAAATAAAAAAAACTGTAGCACAGAGCACACAACGGAAAGCACAGACAGAGCTACTCTGCACTAGGTGATGATTATTTAAATGAAATTCAACATTCAACATGCTTGTTAATCACATGTACTTTATATAAACATTCAAAAAAGGGTTTGGGAGACTTAACCAATAAAGACCCATTCTCTGCCTCTACTGTTTGTTGTTCACTGGAAGCCAGTGTATTGTACCTCACTTGCAAGTCGCTTTGGATGAAAGCGTCTGCCAAATGAATAAATGTAATGGTCTTCATTTACATTACAAACGGTTATGTTACATCTAGTTGCTCAGCGCACTTTTTTAACCAGAGCAACTTACATAGGTTACAATTCATTACACATTGGCCATTTATACAGCTGGATATTTACCAAGGCAATTCTGGGTTAAATACCTTGCCCAAGGATAAAACAGCAGTGTTGCAGTGGGGAAATGAACTGACAACCTTTGGGTTACAAGCCCTGCCCCAGCGAACAAGACACCATTGCAGTGAACCAGAAAATTCTGGAAAGTTAAAGCATGATTTGACATGTAATGAAGAGTGATAGTCTCAATACCACACAAAAATGCTATTTTTTTTTCCTGGAATTGTCATCGCCCGGTCAGATTTGGCAGCAACCGGACAAAACATTTGCAGGTAACAAGTGGGCAGCTTGTAGCTTGTCCTTTTGGCAACAGAAAGTAATAGGAAGAGGTGAACATGTGATTTTCTCTGAAGGATTAACAATCCTTATCTTGTCTCCTCTTGGCTATGGTGAAAGGTCAGAGTGAGCGTGGTTGGGTTTGTTTTTTAAGAGAAATCCACTCCTTCGCTAAAGCAACATTTCGCAAAACAAAGCGGTAAACTATGCGTGCTCTGAGCTCGCGGAGGGCTGTCAAACTCAGCTAGTTAAGTACGTATTTTCTTACGCAAGTCCTCTGGCAGACGTAGCACCGCAGAATGTTTGGCTCCCGTAAGGAGAAATGGCCGTTAAAGCTGACAGTGGGACGTTTGTGTGTGTGTGTGTGCGCGCGCGCGCGCGCGCGGGGACAGGCGTTCAGCGCGACTCTTTTCGCGGTCGTTTTCGTGTTGTGCCGGGGGATGAGAGATCCTGCAGGCTGGCAGAGTGAGGGGCCATGTTTCCGAGCACACCCTGGCTGACTAACTGGCACAGTGCGGCCGTGCGCCTGGAGACCCTCTCACTCCTTCCAGTCAATCCGCACGTCAGGCAGGCTTCTCGAAAGCTCGTTAGCGCCGAGGGCAAAGTCCACGCAGGTGCTGCGAGAGAGTCCCACGACGGGTGACATCAGCACCGCGTTGCCGTGGGAGAGAGGTGAGTGTGTGTGCGCATGTGTATGTGTGCGTGTGTGTGCTTCTGTGCGCCTCCGTGCATGTGTGTGCATGCACATGTCAATGTGGGATATCTAACCTGCACATTGCGATAAGGTAAAACACAGTACTCCCTTCCTAATAAGCAGATTATGCATCTGTGTGATATCTATCCCCCTCAGATAGGTCCTCTCCTTTTGATGAACATGCTTCATCCGTTGCTTCAAACGTAATTCAAATCTCCAAGCCATGCCAAGTGGAGTTGATAGTGAATACAATTTTACACACTAATGAAAATTCTGTAGGCTCTGAATCTAATCTAAACAAATAGCAAACAGACGACAGACAAACAGAAAAATCCCTGATATACAGACATTTTTGGAGATACGCCGTATGCTCTGTTCCGACTGGCTGAGAGCAGGGGATTCTGGTCTTTCTGGTGAGGGTGATTCTTTGAAACATTTGAGTGGCAAAACAATACGTTTGACGTCAGCGTTCGAGCTCATTAGAGCTGACTGGAGAGTAAACAGGTTAAAGGCCTCAGGAAAAACTTATTAATGCTCAACTCCAGGGATGCCATTTCAACCATGCATATGCACAGACTTAATCCCAACCTGTGCATAGCATTATCTGTGGTTTTTCACTGTGTATCAATTCACAAAAAAAACAAAATTCAAAGGTTTAAAAAAATACCAAATACCATAATGTTTTATACAAACCTTCCTGCTGTACATGAATTTTCTTTTCAAAACGGTTATTTGGCCTCCAAGCTTGAGAACCCCAGAATCGTTTTACCATAGCTATCCACAGTCAGTCTTGACACATTCAGGTCAGAGTCAGACCTTGCAGTTTAATTGGCCATCTAACAAACGAGGTTGGCTTGCTAACTTCCTTAGCTAGCCTTACTGAAATATTTAGGCTGTGCCAACTAGCTAGCTAGTAATATTGCACCAAGGACAAGTGGTTCTTGTGTATTTCATGTTTCAAACTGTCAGAAAGAGGAGATGATGAGACCTGTGCCTTCCACTGTTTGGTTTGTGACTCTGCTCCACCTGTCCACCTACCTCCAGTGTGTGAATGCCTTAACCTTTTCAATTGTGACAGTCCTGTGAATGTCGGAGCAGCACAAAGAGAAGCATAATTATCAAGAAAAAGCCTCAGATGATCCAACCTGCAAACCTCTCCTGATACACATTGCCGAGGCAGAAACATTTCCAAAACAAAACACGTTCACGTGCCAGTCTGCTGGGGCGTAAAACTGCGGTGTTAACAACCATGTGATCAGTGTGCAAGATATTAAAAATGCTTTTCTAAAGAGTTGACCAAAGTAATTTTAAGCAACGTTACAATGCCCGATCTTGTGTTTTTGGAAGAATTGGCTAATGCAGCATTGAAAGTGAGCAAGTAAAAGATTTCCTTCCAAGACTTGTGATTCCTTTGCACCAGACACCAGACACCGAATTGCTGATAAGTCTGTACCAATTACCTAGAGATATTCTCTTGAACCCGTTGAATGACTTAGATCCTCTGTTAATGAGACCAGCATGTCGCAGTCAGGCCATCCCTACCCAGATACGGGCGTAATGAACCCTTGTGTTTTTCACATTGACTCTGGGTGATCCAAACAACATATTTATTTTTAACTTTCCTTTTTCCTGGTATTATAATAAAAAAACTTCAGCCTCAGAAAAGGCTGAGTGTTTGTACCTTTGTAAAGGGATATGATGCCTGGTGAAGTGTGTGTGTGTGTGTGTGTGTGTGGGAGGGTGGTATGCAAAATCAAACACGGATGCAAATGTGAGAGAATTTAGAGCTTTCGTACATTTGATTGACATATCAAATATAAACACAATCTAGATTATGCGCATGAGAACAAATTTAGTAGCAGTACAGTACACAGGTTGATCAGCGAGGCTCCAGGACCGTACACATTTCACGCTTCCACATTAATTTTGATGTGAGACAGTATGGCAAGTCAGTTTGATCCATGTGAATCTCTATCTGCTCGGTTCCTGAGAAACATTGTGTTTTTTTTTTCCCCCCTCACAACAGATTGTAAACGACATGCGAGTCCTGTACTTTACAAGACGATCAATTAACACCTAATCAGTGTCAGGGACACGCGCGCAATTACCGATGCTCAGGAGCTGTGGGGTGGCGAGTTTAGAAAATCACAGTTTAGCGCGCACCGCAAGAGCGGTGAGATATCTGTAATTGTAAAAGCAGGGAGGTGCACGCGTTCAGGCTTGGTTATGTAATCTGAGCGCGGTGCCTGTTACGCCCCCAGGTGGGCATTCGGTTGCCGTGGCGTCTTCAGGTGGATAGGTCACGGTGTATGAATATATGCAGATTAGAGGTCCCAGGCTGTGCAAAGAGCAGCTGAGGTGAGTCATTAAGTGATATATATAAAAAAACAACCCTTACGCTCTTACACCGTCAGGCCAGGTGTTGTTAGCTTTGGTATTAAAGCTGCCTGCGCCATTACCAGCGGTGAGTCAGAGGAGCGGGGCGAGGAGAGTACGTGCGATTGCGCAGCTCTTGCTTGGAGGGGGGAGCGGGTGAAAAAAGGAAAGCGTGTTAGTGTGGCGCGTCCTCTGATGCTGTCGCTGGGACAGGTCGATGTCGATGATGCGTCCGAGGGGGGCGGAGGGGATGGCATTGGCTCGTTGGTTTGACACCCCTGGCTCACACAGGACGAGGACACCGGAGAGCGTCAGGGACAGAGCACGAGGCCACAGAAAATGAAAGCACAAGCACAGAGAGGCAGAGTGTAACCTGGTGTGCCAGGGAAGAGGTTACTCTAAATTTCATAGCACCCATCACTGCTTAAGTGTACCACTCACTACAGTATCGTGTCCCTCATCACTTCATCACGACCCTCACCACTTCACCATGCCCATAACCACTTCATCACACACCTCACCGCTGGGTCGCACAGATCACCCCAAACCTCCTCCTTGCATCAAACCGCTCACCACTGAATCACACACCTCTTCGCTTTATCAGGAAATCCATGGCTCTGCCCTGCACCTCACCGTCTCTTTTCCAAACTTCACCCGCTTCACCGAACGGCTCACTGCTGCCCCACCCAGCCCACCACTGCCATAGTGACACGTGCTGCCAAATGCATCATTGCACCGATGCTACCAGGCCAGCGCCTCTAACCCCATTGGATGACAGCTGCTGTCAGGTTTATCAACCTCCGCAGTGCTCTCCGGCACCTGTGGACCTGCTGGGTCTGGCCTGTCGTGTAAGAGCAGCTCAAGGATGGACCTGCTGCCCCCCAGTCTAAATTGCCGTGATTGAACCGAATAACCCACTACAGCCATGATTACCAGGAATCACACGCATCGAGCCCGACAAATGGCTGCTGGGTCAACATTGCCTGTCTTTAGCTCTCCAAATGGGCAGACGTTAATGGCACACGGTAGGTCCAGTCTCGATCTGTGCATTAGTGGTAAAGGAGAGAGCATCTGTTACCTCATGGTTAAAGCCGCTGGATGGATGCACAGCGTGCAGGGATACATTTCCACCTGCTCTTCCCCCTAGCCCCCTATCTATGACATAAACATGGCTCCAGTCACATGACCGCTTCATGGTTGCCAGGTTGGCAGAAAGCCCCCCTTCCCCCAATGCGCTGGCTGGCCTCAGAAGACCCTCCGACAAAGCAGACGGGTTTTGTGGGGCTGTTGTGTTTCCAGTGACCTGGACTGACTTTGGGAGGAACACGAACAGAGAAGCCGTCAGGGCGGGGGTAAGACAGAATGCAGAAAAACCCATCAGGGAGAATAAGGAAGACCGATTTAGATGCGTAAGTGGAGGCATTACATGTTAAGGCAGACTGAAAGAAGACAGTTATGTAAGCTCTGAGTGTATTTGTACTGTATTTGTGCTGTATTTGTATAATTCTACAAGTCTAGACTGGTAGACAGATAGACTGATAGATGGACTAACAGACAGACAGACAGATTGATAGACATACAGATACATAGTGCATCTTCATCATCATCATCATCATCATCATCATCATCATCATCATCACCTTCATCTTCCACAAAAAATAAAACTGATGCAGTAAAGATGATGACGCATTATTGCAGCTGTCAGACTCAGTGTCCACCTTATGCAGCAAACTTAAGCTGACAAATAGCCAGCCCAACTGGCTGATGAATTATCAGAGAGATGGACAGACTGCCACATAGATAAATGAGTGGCCCAACAGTGGTCTTAAGCAGATAAGAACATAGCCTGCAACATCCCTCAGTCCTGGAGAGATAACCTGCACCTTTAGCAAGTTCTTCAAAACCAGGTCCGAGCTGGCTCTGTTGATATCTAGAACATTTACCCTGATTTCATGAAAAAAAAAAAACTAAAATAAAGATGAACCTTGCTCTGTAGTCGTTTTAGAGACAAGATCAGAAGAGAGCTTCATAGCATGCATTTACTACCAATGATTGAATTCTGAAAGGCTTTGAAGAAAGAAGAAGAAGAAAAAAAAAAAAAAACACCTAGACGAGTTGGGTAATGAGAGAGATAATAACTGTAATAATCTCCCCTCTCATTGAGACATGCAGCTCTCATGCTCAGTAGCTCAGGCAGGTTCATTAAAAAACCCGCTCCCCTCCTCAGAGTGTGTCAGATGTGTGTAATGAAGGTTATGTAACAGGTCAGCCTCTGAACATCTCAACGCAGGCTTCCGATCCTTTAGATCTGCAGTAGGCAGCAAATGGGGGGGTTGGGCTTAAGCTCTCCTCAAAGGAAATCGCAAACTGCAGCAAGGTCTGTTGTGCCATTAGAATGCTGATGGATGGAGAGATGCCACATAACATGGGTATTCCTGTTTTCGTAAACTCATACTCATTGTCCCCCTCACACTGACAGTTTGAAATTCTCATTGAAACAGGCGCTGCCCAGTCTAAAACATTACACATTTCTGAGGCAAGTTGGTTAAATGAGCAAGAATTGTGCTTGTGTGTGTGTGTGTGTGTGTGTGTGTGTGTACATACATGTACATAAAGGCTTCCATTTTGTCTGATGATCGTACATGCTATGCTGAAACTGATGATCGTACATGCTTACTTTCAATGCTTGTCCCTCAAGAGGGCATGGTGACCTTACAGGAGTGATGAACTCTCTGACCTCCTGAATGAAGGGACACAGCCTTGTAGATATGTCAGTGGGAGGCTCATTACATGCCTGGGGGCCTGTCATTCCTCTGTCATTAATTACCTCAGACAGATGACAGATTATTTTTGCCTCTGAGATCAGAACATCCTACAATTTTGCATTTTCTCATAGGCGAGTAGATCAGTAGACTACTCTGAATGCCAGGCTGAAAGCTAGCATAGGAAAACCAGGTGTCCTGACTACCTAGAGGCCTATCCTACCCAGTCTAGCACCACAGTAATCACCACGTCATCACAAAACTCACTACTGCGTCACACAGCTCCCCACTGTTGTAACAGTTGAGCAGGAGGAATCCAAATGCAGAGATCACACAAAAACACAAAGAGGTTATAAAAGACAAAGAATCTGTACTATTGACTGGAAATAACCAAACCTATGGTACAGGAAAGCACACAAGGCAGCAAAGCACACAAGACTGAGCAAAGAAACAGGCAGGGCTCATATTGAACACAAAACACATGACTAGACTAACTACACACAGGTGAAAATATTTAACCAAATTAGGCAAGGCACAGACAGGAAGAAGGGCCCTCTTGAGGAAGATAGGGGAAGCAGCAGGCAACAGGACCTGAAAGGCAGTTACAAGGACGGTTGTTGTGGGTAGAAGTCTCTGAAACCCTGACAACTGTGTCATACAGCTCACCACTTCACCCCACACCTCACCACTGCGGAACACACTTCACAACTGTGTCACACACTTCACAACTGTGTCAACCAGCTCACCACTTCACCACACACCTCACCACTGTGTCACATACCTCACCACTGCAGAACACACTTCACAACTGTGTCAACCAGCTCACCACTTCACCACACACCTCACCACTGTGACACACACCTCACCACTGTGTCACACACACCTCACCACTGTGTCACACACACCTCACCACTGCGGAACACACTTCACAACTGTGTCAACCAGCTCACCACTTCACCACACACCTCACCACTGTGTCACATACCTCACCACTGCGGAACACACTTCACAACTGTGTCAACCAGCTCACCACTTCACCACACACCTCACCACTGTGTCACACACACCTCACCACTGTGTCACACACACCTTACCACTGCGGAACACACTTCACAACTGTGTCAACCAGCTCACCACTTCACCACACACCTCACCACTGTGTCACACACACCTCACCACTGTGTCACACACACCTTACCACTGCGGAACACACTTCACAACTGTGTCAACCAGCTCACCACTTCACCACACACATCACCACTGTGACACACACCTGACCACTGTGTCACACACACCTCACCACTGCGGAACACACTTCACAACACACCACGTCACGACACACCTCACCACAGGATGGAACAGGCCAGAATGGGACGGTGCAGTCCAGAACGAAACAGAACAAGACAGATCAGAACAGCACAGAACAAGATAGAACAGGACAGAGCAGGACAGGACGGGACAGAACAGGACAGGGTAGAACAGGACAGAAAAAAGAGCAGAACAGGACAAGACAGCGCAGAACAGAACAGACGTTAGTGTGGGTCCTCTGGGACTGCCAGTGGCCTTGCGCGCTAGCCACCGTCTGCTTGGGTAAACGGAGAACAGTGAGGGAAAGGCACGCCTGCTTGCTGTGTTGTACCCAGACCTGTGGGAAAAAGCTGAGCCTCGGCCAGTCCTGTTTCAGGCCTCTTACTGTTCCAATGCCTTAATTAGTCTCTCATTTTCAGACCAAGAACATCCAACAAGGTGCCAGATATATTGCAAGCCAAGTTTATTGAGGTAATAGACCAGTGTCCTTCTAGTAATGACCTAAATGTTTTCCTAATGCTGGGGTGACCGAGTTGAGCTGTTGCGATGTCACAGCAACGTTGTGAGAACATTGCATGAACGCCTTGCAGGACTGCCCCATGAGTTGTTGCAGCAACATATTTTGGATGCATCCCTTAAATTAATAAGAAAATAATATATATAATAAAAATTGTAAAATGTAATTATAAAAATTATAAAAATAATAAACAAAATATATTTCAAATGATGAAATATGACAATAAATGTATGTCTTGATAAATTTTATAAAAATAAAAAATGTATAATGTATAATGAATAAAACATAACAGAAATATTATTGTTATTAAAATAATATTGTCAGCTGGACATCAGCTCTATCTTGATAGCATCCTACAGACCCTGCTGCATGTTTCAGATGGACTTGTGTGCAAAGAAAGGAAGGCATACATTGTGGCATGGTGTCTCGCTCTCCGTGACAGACTCTGGCAGGAATCTTTGAGAGAGAGGATGTTCCGGAACACCTCAGATGAAACGAGTGACGAGTGACGAGTTCCCTGTCAGTGAGAAACGGAACACGTGTCACCGTGGCGACGGGGCCGTCGTTCGATGTGGGAGAGCCGGGCACGTGGGAGAGGCCCAGGTCGCCCGGCCTCGTTTTGAACAGGCAGTTTAGCGGCCTCAGCCGCAGCCGCCCCAGGTGGGAGGCGCATCTATTCACTCCAAATAGATATTAATACAGCCATTGACAGGAGACCTCACTGAAATCATTGCTCATTCACTCATCGGTGTCACCCCAAGCAAACGCGGCGACGTCACAGACGTTTAGACTTCTCTTTGTGATTCAGCCCTTAGCCTTTGTGTGCATCAGGCGAGAATGAGCTTGACGTGCCACGTCATGTGGACTGCAATGTTGGCTTGTAACCAGAATGCTGTGGGTTCAAATCCTGGTTGATGAAACTGGCTTTATACCTTTAAGCAAGGTGATGTCCAATAAAAGCTCTGTGTTCTCTCCTGGATGATGATGCCAACCAGGCGAATGAATGATTAGAAGTGGACATGACTGCTCAGTGTTTTGTGTGACGGCTCACAAAACCAAATTGAGGGGATGAAACCCAACCCATGCTGACCAACTCACTCTAGTTCGGAAGAGCTGTACTTACCATCCTTGCTTTGAACTTTGAACCTACCGGCGCACCGACTGCAGACCCTCTTCCCCATTCCCTTCCTGAACTCTCCCACAGGTATGTGTTTGATCATTTGCTGTATTTGTTAATGTGCCCTGCTGGTTGGGGTCACCGAACTTACAATACAGCCATTTGTAATTTTGTCATCTTGACCCACTGGGACATGGGAGTCCAAGGAACTGCACAATACCATCTGCCGCATGATGCACTTGAACTCAGGTGTGTGTGTCTGTGTGAGTGTGTGTGTGTATGTGTGTTATCTGCATTACCTCTTCTGTTGTGCTGGAAACGTTTGTCACTGTGTCCTGTAGGTCATCCCTGTAGGTCAGGAAAAGCAGCGTAGCATAGTGGTTAAGGCGCAGGACTTGTAACTGAAGGGTTGCCGGTTCGATTCCAGCCGGCTGTCCCCTTGGGCAAGGTACTTAACCCACAGTAAATATCCAGCTGTATAAATGGATAACATTGTAAAGAAACTGTACCGGATGTAAGTTGCTCTGGATAAGAGCGTCTGCTAAATGCCAATAATGTAATGTAATAATGTCATGCAACCCCAAGCTGCAGGCAAGATAAGCAGGATTTTCCAGGCTGCACATGCACCTTTGTGGCTCTCTCTTCACTTTGCCCCTCAATGTATTACTGTCATCATTCATACGGTTGAATGAGACCCCCACACAGGACACCTCCTCACTGGTGGTGTTCAGGACAGACTCGCAAAGGATGGGGCTCAGAGGACACTGAAGTACGAATCTCTTTTGAAGGTTGTTTTGTTGTGGGTTCCTTAAATAAATGTTTTAAGAAAATGAAGGAGGAAAAGTGTCTTTAATTCGGCTATGCAGCTTAAACTGAATGCATGCAATTTGCTCTACAGCTTATATCTGCATATTATGGAATGCTCATGTATATGATTTTACTCTCAGGCATGAGTACTCTATCTGTGCAGTTATTATCTTTAAATGATACACTATCGTTACAAGGAGATTTTTGATGAAAAACATATCACATGCACAGCAATGCTATTGTGCAAAATGCTACTGTGGGAAGCTAAGCTATAAACATTGAAATGTAACTAGAACATTGACACAACACTTCTGTACCAAGAGCGTGGGGGAAGTAGCATCAATTATCTCACTGGTGATCTCATTGGTAGTAGAAGGCTGTGGTAGAAGATAAAGAAAGAAAATTGAATATTTTCTTCCAGGCAGGTGATGGTTAGATTTCCCCAATTACCCTTTACCAGATTTAGAGTGTTCTTTTTTAGCCTTGAGTGAGGTTCTGAAGTGGAATTGTGTCCATAGGTGCTCGGCTTTGCAAAATGTCAGCTACGTCAGTCTTCCTGTGCTGTGCGGTACGCTAAGGCCAGGAAATCATGTAATGATAGCTTGGCTTTTCCCAGTCTCTATCAGAGTCCCAGTATAGACTCTGAAACGGCAGAAAACTACGTCTTCACACCTGCTGACTGGAAATGGAGATGGCAATCTACATACAATTGGAAAAAATACCACAATCACAAAGCCACCTCTGAAAATGACTTGCACAGAGTTAAGATAAATCCAATATGCAATTCTGAATGTTACATCATCTCCATCTTTTTGCACCTCTCTCTTTCTTTTCTGAGAACTTCTTTGGATTCAGGTTTGAAGTTTCTCTTAGCAACTGCAGCAGGCTGTTGACCACAGATGTTCTGCATAATACGTTTTTTAAATGTTACCTAATTAGACAATAATCTTAATATTATCATGTAGAAGATTTCCATGGGAACATGCCCTCATAACTGAAATTTGAGATGCAATTAGACTTTTTATTGAGGTGGTTCTCTGAAAAAATCTGCCCTCCAGGAAATTTATACGCCAAACATCCATAAATTATTGCTTTAGGCTCCAATTAGATATACCCGCTATTGATAATTATGTTGTAAATCGCTGGTAAATTTTCACTGAACAGCCTAAGTGACCATTAAAGACAAAAACAACATGGTCAGCACAGTCTAGGGTAGCAAATATTTTCTGTTTTTCTTTTTAAAACCAAACTAAAAAGCAAACAAAAAAGCAGGCTAAACAAATATTAAAAGTAAATTTTGATAATGACATGTGTTTGTCTGGTAAGTCCAGCTGGCCTGCGAATCCTTAAGCTGAGGGCACAACAGTCTCTGGGATTTGAACCTAAAACCTAATGGTTTGGACCTGCCCCGTGCTCTGCAATGCAAGGCTTGGATTGTGTCACACTGAAAGGAGTGTCCCACAGCCAAGGGTCTGATTTGTGATGGAAGCACTGATTTCACATGGAAGATGTATATCCAGCACCCCCCACCCCTCTTCTGCTGTCTTGTGATTGGTTGAGCTGGCCTGCCCTACATCCTCTGCTGTCTTGCGATAGGTCGAGAAGACCCGCCCTACATCCCCTTCTGTCTTCTGATAAGTCAAGATGGCCTGCCCTACATTGCCTGCTACCTTCCGATAGGTCGAGCTGGCCTGCCTTCCATCTTCTGCTGTACTGGTTGACCCAGCCTCATGCTGCAGATGGTTGGCTCAGGTCTCGAGCCTAATAACAGTGGAGTGATGCTTTTGTGAACCCCATAATGGGTGAAGACTACCACGTGCTGTCAGCCACCAGCTCGTATGGACCGATCAAAAGACTTCTCTCTCAGGAGCAACGCGCTATGACTGTCCCAGATGAGGGAGACATTGATGACTCCATTTTGGGCCCCATAAAGGCTCCCTGTCCCGCTCGCACGTGAGAGTAATCATAGAGTTCATATCCGTTGCTATTTTGGGTCCATGCAACCCAGGAGAGTCACAGTCATTGCAGAGGCCCTTGTATGGTTTTTTTTTTATACCTCTTGACAAAAGTAGAATGCTAATGCGCTTTCCAAACTGGGATCCTAATGGTGGTGTAATGTGAGGAAAACACACACAGACAGGCCACCGGGGGTGTGGAAAAATGCTGATAGTGAGGCTGTAGAGTGTTTTATTGAGGAGAGGAAATTGAGCTTAATGACCCCCTCTCTTTCCTTCCTGCCGGCACGGCCTGCTTTGTACAGTGGCTGGCTGCACAAAGCTGTGAAGCCCTGAGCATCACTACAATGGAAAATATGCAGCAATCTCTTCAGCTGACTTTTGCACCATTTCCTGGTGTCATAGTCACGCATGGATATGACTGGATCATTTTCCATGTGCTGCGCTGTGGTTTCACCAGTGATCGTGGTGAGTAGTGGCCCAAGAGCGGAGGGTGGGGAACGGGACCACCTGCAGTTTGTTACAAATTTGTAAGTGCCAAAAAACCCCAGGGAAAGTTTTTGGTTAGACGCACCAGACACTTAAAAACAAGCCCTGTTAAGGGCTACTGACATTAAGTTTGCCTGGAACAACTTTGCACTGGTGACTCAAATACTTTTTTCTTTCCTTGTGAGAAAGCGTATTAATCATTATTACACTTAGACGAAAGAATCATTATGCAATCTACTGAGAAATGAGGCCAGCGCTAATTTCCTTTAAAAGCTCCATGTGTCATGCATTTCACAAGTCATTCTTACAGGTATAAAGGTATATTACAGATATTATCTGTACTATACTACAGATTTTATCTTGTTTAGTAGAAAGGCCATGTTTCTAGTATGTACTGCCTCATGCTCCATTCCAGGAAGGTCCTGCATGAAAGCTCAAAATGTTTGTGAGAAAAACATTTCTTTGAAAAGCCACCGCCACCCCCCCACCACCTAAAACGCTTTGCACATTCCAAGTTGCAAGAGCTTTTCCACAGTGAATGGATAAGTAACTTTGCAGGAATTTGAATAAAAAGTTTATATTTCTTTCTAAAAGATTCACAAAAGTCACTTGAACCTCCCTCCCTTTGCCTGATAGCAAAGAGAAAGACACAAGTCGCAAGCTATCCTCACCCCTGACACACACACACACACACACACACACACACACACCCCTCCAGGGTAGGAACACCTCCACCTGGGCAGCAGGTAAACTCCATCTCCAAGCTCCATCTCCACCCCGCAGTCAGACGTGCTCAGTGTAAAAACAAACCCTGTTTCACAGGCCTGTTTCTCTCTCTGAAAGGACCCCCAGGCTGAGGGCAGAGCCAGGCTCTGTTGCGGCTCTCTGCCTGCCTGCGGTGTGCAGATCGAGCCTCACTCAGATGCTTTTCTGAGTGGCCGTTTCTGCAGAAGTCTGTGTACCCGCAGCACATGCCAAGGGTTGATGGAGCATCTCATTGCGTTTCCCAGAAGCCTCTTCCCAGAAGCCCTCACCTGTTTCTGTTTCTGGTGCTTTGTTTACCCCTTCGCTGAATCACTCCTGATTGGGTGTTAGTTCAATTTTTTTTTTGTCAAACCCCTGTGGATTGGTTGATTGATTGCTTGATTTCACATCGAAGTATTGTAACACAAATTATTGCAATAATAATATCCATAACAATATCACTATTACTACTACTACGAATAATCCAGTAGATATGAATTTTCATACAATAAAAGCATGAAGGTTGATTTTGATATGGTTATAAGTGATACTTTTATTTGGCTTGGAGTCCAACAAAGGGAAAGAACCTGGCTGTGGGACATCATAAACAGGGAAAAGAAGATGGGGTGGAGGAGGGATACAGCAAACAGCTGCCACGGAAAGAGAGTGGTAAGTGGAGGGGGCAGGTTTATCTAGGCTTGGTTAATTTCTCCTCCTGAGCCTTTGTTTAGAACTTCAGTAATAAAATATGAGTGGCATATAGCTTTGGGAGATATTAGAGAGTGCTCATGTAGGAGTACATGCAGTGAAAGGGCTCCTCGCATATTTTTGTCCATACACGGTGTCATTGCAGTGTTGTGTGACTTACATTAATTGGTTCAATCAATTAAAAAAAAAAAAAACTACCTGGGAATCAAACCAGGAACCTTTCAGTTACAAGTCCTGCTCCTTATCACTGCAACTCACCACCATGCTGCACAGATGCTGCCTTCACATTAGTGGAACACACTACCAATAATCCATGATCGGGGTGGAACGTGACAAACTGTGCTGCAAAGTAGGGGTGCAGCTCTTTGGCATGTGATGTGAAAGAGGCATTTTTCATGCTGTAGTAATGCTGAAAAAGTGACGTTCACAAAGACGTAGCATTTTTACGCAAATGCTGGATGCCAGTCCCAGCTGTTTGGACAGAGGCATGTGACACAAATGATGGGCAGCTTGTGAGAAAAAAAAAAACAGCGCTGCCCTGATTTGATTTGTTTTGCTTCTGAGGATGTGATGGAGGCCGATCGAATGTTGCCTGTGCGTTTTAGCCACGGATTCCGCTGTTAAACGGTCACGAGGACGGTAGAGACGAAACAGCACCACCTTGCCGTGATTCACCGAGGAAGTAAACAGTCTGTTCTCCACGGGAGGACGATTAAAATGCCACTTAGTGGTGCGCTGTCAAAAACATCACCGTTTATCTTTTTTTTTTCCACATTTGTGTCGGTCAGATGACAAAGGCGTTTTCCCATCTTTATACACAACCGCCGATGGTAATTACCGTATTTTCCAACAGCTCCTTATCTTGATTGAAAGGCCTTATTTGAAGCCTGGACTTCGCTGGAAACCTGTTTTATTTGCTGTCTTTGTTGACGGCTGTCTGCATTTGTTGGCTCACGTCTCCTGTACTGATTGCAAGGGCAATAACCTGGAAGGACGCTGGCAAACCTGTATGGGTCTCTGCCGAGAAATCGAAACCCAAAACAAAGTGTGATGACGTCATTCTCTCCCCTCTCTCTGTCTCTCTCTTTCCCTCTCACTCTCCCCCCTCTCTCTGTCTCTACTGTTCTCTCCCTCAGTCCCCCTCATTCCCTCTCTCTCTCACTCTGTCTTTCCCATTCTCTCTCAGCCCTTTCCTCTCTCACTCCCTCACTCCCCCTCTCTTTCTCTCAGTCCTTCTCTCTCTCTCACTCTCTCTCTGTCTCTCACTCTCTCAGTCCTTCTCTCTCGCTCCCTCACTCAGTCTTTTTCTCTCTCACCCTGCCTCTCTCTCTTTCTCTCTCTCAGTCCTCTCTCACTCCCTCGCTCTGTCTCTCTCTCTCTCTCTCTCTCTCGTTCTCTGTCTCATGCTAGCCGGGCTCCACGTGTTCTGTGTTTTTGTTTTTCCTCTTCTCTGTCTTTGTCTTGTGACGCAGTGGCTGCACTATGGCTCCATCCCACGCCGCTCCGTGGAGTACAGGTTTGTTTGCCCAGGTGTCTTTATTTCCAGACGCCCACCCCCCACCCCCTGCTTCCCCCCCCAGCCCCCAACAAGAAAGCCGCTCTCTGGAGTGCATTAGCACTGTGCTGGTGGGGCCTGCACTCCGGTAGGGAAAAGGGCCTTTTTCTTCCGCCGTGCTTAGTGGACAAAATAACGGCTGCAGAGGTCACGTGAGGTCAGCGTTTTGGTCAGCGGCACAAAATGGTCTACTTCTTTCTGGGTACGTGCGCTCAGCACCGAAGCGTGTGAATGTGTGTGCGTGTAGTTTGATAAGCCACCGTGTGTGTGTGTGTGTGTGTGTGTGTGTGTGTGTCAGTGCATGCACCTTGAGTTGTGTCCAGTGGAAATTTGAATAATTAAGGGGCAAGTAATCCCAAAGCTTTCTCTTAAATGTTTTCACATTATAGCTTTCTTGTGTTACAAAATTCAAATTACAAAGCGGAGCTAAATTTAGTTAAATCGATTTAAATGACTGAGAATAAACTTTTAGGTTAGGTTGAATGCAATGAACAGTAACGTTTAGAGCACAGACCTCACAAAAGCTGTGATGTGTCATGAGCATTTAACGTAATTTAAATCGATAAATGCCATCCTTGTCAATTAAACAATCTCACGTTGTAGCTTTCGTAAGCACACAAACTACAGACAATCTGTGGTGTTTCGCGAGCATAATGATTTATTCTAATTATGCGATTGGTGTCGATTATTCTGTGAATTATTTATTTTATTGTTAATCAAGGAGGATAAAGGGGAACACGTTGAAAGTAATGATAGATTTCAGCATAATGTTCGGGCTTCCCCTGTTTCCAGCTCACCCGCCGCCACTGACTGTGTCTGGAAAAAAAATCATCTGCAGTTTACCTTGATATGGTGGATTTGCAAACAAAACCTTGAAAATTTCTATTAGTATGTGTTATGTATTTCAACGTGAACCTCGAGGAAAGGTTCACTCAGGGAATTGGCTGTAAATCATGTACCCAGTCAATGACCCTTTACAAGATAGCAGAGTCCTTTACAAGGACTTGGCATGTCCAAGCAAATGCTTTCCCAATTTTTTTTTTTTTCTGTGGACCCACCCTTCCAGGAGAGCTGTCATTTGCCAGGCACGTGCCTGCTGTTCTCTGACCTTTATTTCAATGGGCTCTCTCTGTTTGCACTGCAAGCAGAGCTCAGGTGTGCTCAGATGGTGGAAAACACTCGTAACTGTAAATCCATGTAGTGTAAATCCATTCTATCATTTGCTTGTTTTTTTTTCAACAGGTATGTCCACTCCTTGCGCATTCTTTGGAGGTGTGTGTTACTGTGCTTATCTGTGCAAATTCACTTGTGTGTGTGTGTGTGTGTATGTGTGTCTTTGCGTGCATGCACTTGTGTGAGAAAGCATGTATCTCTGTATGTGTTTTCGATGTGCAAGGTGTCACTGTTTGTGTGTGTGTATTAAAGGATCTATGTACATGTATTAAAGCCTGCATGTGTCTGTGGTAGTGTGCATGCATGTAAGTGTATGCATGTATGTGCTGAACATGCGTGTGTGTGTGTGTGTGCGTGTGCGTGTGTGAATAAATGCATACGTGTGTGTATAAATTAATGCATGCTTGTGTGTGCATGTTAGTAAGAATGCATGTAAGTGTGGGTATGTATGTGCGCACGTGTGTGTGTGCACACGTGTGTGTGTTAGTGTGCATGCATGTGTGTGTATGTATGTGATGTGTTTGGTTGCCGGCTCATTGGTAAGCACTCCTGCTTATCCCATCCTCATTGTTTTAAGAGGCGCAATGTTCCCGGCCCTGTTTGTGTTCTCCTGTCCATCTCTCCTTTTTCTCTTCCATTTTCTTACCCTGGTGACAGATGGGTGACATCTGGGCACGTGTCCAAATCTCTCCCCCCCAACTGTCAGTACTTTGGCTTGACGTCTTGCTTGTATTGCCGGTCTGCGCCTAGGTCCTTCCACCTGAAAGCCTGACACCAACCTCTCCCACCTCCCCCATCGCCATGGTGACATTCAACCTGTGACTCTGCACATGTGACCCCATTGTTTACTGACTGCCTGGGCTACTGACTGCTCCGGTCTCGTGCAGCAGAGAGTGGAGACAGCTGGGACCGGCCAGCCCTGGGATCCTCTCCCTGTCCCCTGCACGCACCCTTCTAACAACAGACACCCCGCCCCGTCACCGCTGCGGTCGCTTATCGGCCACGCCCTGCTGCGCCGCTGCGTTACAGTCTCCGTAACGCATAAAAACCAGGCCGCATTCGATTGGCTGAGGCTGGAATTATTAACTGACGCATGGCGTTTTCTTTTTGACTCTGTAACCATGGCAGCAATGCTCCCACCGACCTCCTGGCCGATTCAAGGAGCCAAAAAACAAACAATAAACAACTAAAAAACAACAACAACAATGACGAAAAAGCGAATGCCAGCGGGCGTGACACGCGGTCAGCAGGCTACGTGACTGACTGGACCCGGCGGGGATGGCCCCCTTTCTTCCCCTCCCCGCTCATGCAGCGCAGCGATGGCGGCTTGTTGCGATGGAGAGGAGATATGAATAACAGTCACACTTGGCCCACCTGGGCATGACGCAGGCTTAAACATATTTAGCTGTATTTTTTTTTTCTTTTTTTTCAGAGGTACGTAGCGCAGCACCTTGCATAAGAACGCCACTGTGGAGAGCCGAGCTGGATTCGTTTTTTCAGCCCTTTCACCGCAGTCATTTGCTGAGGATGAAACACACTCTTCTGCTGGCGGTGATATAATCAGCAAACTCGGAGATGAACCTGCGTGCAGATGCACTTTTCACTGATTGCTTTTCATCATTCCCACTGTCCCTTTGAAAGTGCGTCTTTTTTTAAATAAGTCTTCTGATCTTTGATTTTTGCTTGCTTTTCAGTGTTAGCTTCTCTTGTCTGCTAATTGTCTGCGTATCAATGCAGATAGCGTGTGTTGCGTATGTGTGCATGTGAGAAAGAGTGTGTGTGTGTGTGTGAGAGAGTGTGTGTGTGTGTGTGTGTGTGTGTGTGTGTGTGTGTGTGTGTGAGTGTGTGTGTGTCTGTGTGTTTGTGTGTGTGTGCGTGTGTGTGTGTGAGAGACAGCAAGTGTGTGTGCAGGAGTAGTGGTCAGTGAGGGCTACTCTAACACGGTCACCATTAATACTGGAGTGCTTCCTTCTTGTTCTGAAGATGATATGTTGTGAGATGGAAACCCTCCCTCCCTCATGCTCTGTTCACATTCGTGCTTCATTGACATTCATAGCTCACTGCCGCTTTGTCTGTGTGCATATTTATGTGTGCACAGACATGCGAGTGTGTATGCATGATCTTAAAGTAATCATATTTAAATGAATTTCCCATGGTACTGAGATGATATGAAACAGGGCTTAGACATACAGGCTAGTCATGCTGACATGCAACATCACAATGTTTGATTTTCTTATAAAGCACTTTTTAATTCACAAAAATACTGTTCCCCTTTGAAAGAAAGGCCTGAGCACGGTGAAGAACAGCTGAAAGACAGGACACGGATGCTGGATTATAGATGAGTCCTTACATGGTAATAGAGATGTAATAACTCAGTAATAGGCAGTAAGAAGAACAGAGAGCTCAGCTAAGATGCAGGATCAGGGGAGACTCCTGAGCTTCAAATGGGACAGTAAAATTATACCTTAAAATACTTATTTTAATGATCCTTTTTTTTGCTTGATGATTTGCTTCTCTTTGTGGTTGATTAACAAGTGTGTCAATTTGAACATGTATCTCCCATTTAACGTGAAGCACCAAAAGCTAATGCTAAATCATGATACTGCAATCAGCTACAAAGGGAATCAGCTGCAGATGAATGACCCTCACTGCAACTGGCACAGTGGTTGTTCTAGAAGCACAATCTATAAAAGGTTCTGGAGAATTAGCAGTTTAAATGTCAGTTAGCAGCCTCGCTGTTTTCAAGCTCCTGGGCCTCCACGTTGCAGGATCCTCACAGCACTGTCAGAGTGTAGCACGTTTGCATGGATTGCAGTGAATAGCAAAGAGCAGTGGATTCTGAACGAGAGGGTCATAGGATCTAATGTGGGACGCTGCTATTGTACCTTGGTGCACCACGCTTTACCCAGTTAGCTCCAGCTAAAGTCAATTTTATTACACAACAACACAGTGAATAAATTCACTCCTGTGATTAAACCATAACGATGAGGGATTAAAGAGGAAATGTGGGGACATTAAACAAGGCCAGGGTGTGAGTGAGACTGCAGGAAATCCATCAGGGGGATGGTGTTCGTCCCGCTTGCTAATGGCTTCTCGGTGCTTTGATCAGCACTAAGGTCAGCGCTAAACGGTGGGACCCGGGTTGCAGCTGTGTGCTTTTAATTACCCGACTCCTCAGGCCCCTGTCTGACTCCCGGCCAGAGAAGACTCATAAACCATGCCCTTTGATTAAAAGGGCATCCTCCAGGAATGACAGAAAGGAAAAAAGCAAGGAAGGTGACAGTCCAGCTAAAAATAGGAGCGCGGTGAAGGCCCGGCGTTGCAAGGCTTTTAGGGACAGCCAAAAAAAAAAAAGGGAAAAAAACCATGCCCTTTGTGGCATTTCTTCAGAAAAGTGAACTTCCCGGCTTTAATGAATTAGCAAATTGATTTTGTAGGCTAATCGGAAATGCGCCAGCATTTCGGGAATGATCCGCTTAAACCCCCCCACCGAAGAAAGAGGGCTACTGTGTGTCATCGCTTCCCTCACTGGTCCCCCTGCCCCCATCCGCCACCCCCGACCCCCCACCCTCCCCTGCCATCTCCTCAGTGCCAAAGGTGTCCTAATCCACCCCGAGATAATGATGATTGCAGTGCCGCTAACAGTTTCCATATCAACCATAGACTTTATCATTAGTAGGCCCGCTGAAAATGAGGGAGAAATCTTTGGCAGAAGCAGGTTCCCCGCTAGATTCTCACTCTGCTCTTTCGTACAGCTGGGTGTGAACTCACAGGCGTACAAACGGGGGCCAGTATGCTTCCGAAACCCGGCACCAGATTACAGCCATAATAAGACAGACGGATTTGTGACTCACGTCACGAGGAGGCCTTGAGAGAAATCGTGATTCGGCAAAATGTGTCAGGAGTGGCTGTACAGTCAGCAGTAAACACAAAAAGGCACGCTTTTGCAACAAAAATATGACTACTGAATACAAATCACAGGAGGAATAGAAGCATACCATAGAAGCATATGTCTGCTGTGATACTAAAGGGCAAATATATCTCAAATTCCAAGGTTCTCATTTATCAGGAAAAGCCTCAATGGCCACAATGCATACACAACTTCAGTTTTTAATTGGCTCTTGCCCATTAAATAAAAGGTCTTGTATAACGAACTAGTCAGGAGTGGCTGGGAATCTGAGATATGTTTGCCCACTGTCTTAAAGAAGAAGCCTTGCCGTGGGCATGTATTTATCCTGTCACCCGCAGGGATTGAAGCTGGAAGAGACCCTTTGCTTCCCTTGTTACCGATACTTCCCATTTACATGGCAAGAGATTCTCTAAGTTCGGGTTAAGTGCCATGCTTTCACTGACAGCTGGTACCATGGGGCTGAGTCCTTCTGCTGGCCCCTGTTGGCCACAGTGTTGGCTGTCAATCAAGAGCTTGTAAGGGTCCCTGCTGAGGAAGAGCGGCAGGAGATACAGGATTGTCGTGGTCTGAGAACACAGCCATGGGCGAGTGAGTGAGTTGCACGTTGCAGCACAGCTTCGTCATTGGCAGCCACTAAGCACTTATGCAATTGGCTTTGACCACTGGAGGGCTGCTGTTGGTTTATGTGGTTTATCTCCTCAGGGACTCTAGATCGAGCGGTCACATCTGCAGCAGTCCTGACAGAATGGTGCTGGTGCTGTCGGTGGTATTCGTTAGACGGAATGGGAGGAAAAGACGAACGATTCGTCCTCTCTCTTTGGCTTCCCAAAGATTGATGAGACATTGCGCCCCTGTGTTCTTTTTGATTATGTTAGTCTGGCCTTGTTCTGTTTATCCAAACCTGCTGTCAGATTCTGCTGGCCTGGCCTTGTCTATCTTTATTCAAACCTGATGTATGAATCTGTTAGTTTGGCCTTGCCGTGTATCCTATACTGCTGTCTGGCTCTGCTAGTCTGGCCTTGCTTTATTGCCCTCTGAGTCCAATGGAATTTCGATGGCCTGTTTCATTTTTCTAGAGCAATCGACAGCTTGTCAGTCATTTTTAATAACTGTTTAGCATGTTACAAATGGGAGGATGTGGCTTTTACATGAAATGGAAGTTAATTTATTAGTATGAGCTAATATTTAGTAGCTAATTATTAGCATATAAAGCAATAAACTGAAAAATGCAGAGGGAGGAGAAACCATGACCAAGGGCTTGTTGAATACTGCATGACTGTACAATGGCTAAAGCTAGATAGACATGGTTGTGTGCGTGTGTGTGTGTCTGTGTGTGTGTGTATGTAGTGCATACATATATATGTTAGCATGCAACATGAACATATCACAGCACCCATTGACGTGTTTCTTTTCCTTCTGTTCAGTCATATGTTAGTGGAACAACTGGAATGACTTCCTCTTAAACCATACAGTTAGAATGCATTCTGAATGGCTCCCAGCACCACCCATCAGCCTCACCACGGTACATCTACCCAGGGGTTTGGGCGAGCTGCATTACATAACAGTCTTTTGATTAGTGGACACTCCTACCTACAGCCTATACTATACCTTAGTGTTACATGCTAATCATTTCATAAAGCTGGATTTTTACGTACACCAATTCAGTAAAGTACCCTTGTCCAGGATACTACTGCTTTGCTGCCTGTAGGAACTGAACTGGCAACCGCTGGGTTACAAAACCTGTTCCTCACCACAACCCCACACTGCTGCCAATACAAAATAGCTATGATGTTCAGCAATTAAGAGAACTGCCAATGCAGAGTAATCTACTACAATGTTCAGTGGTAGAGGGAACAGCTAATACAGGGTAATTGGCTATGATGCTAAGTAGCAGAGAGAACAGCGAATGAAGGGTAATTGGCTAGGATGGAAATAGGAGAGTCCTAAAGAGTCAGTGTGAGATAATGAGAGAGCCAGTGAACATGTTTTTCATTTTCATTAGGGAAACAGAGGCACCGCTGCCCTGGTTCCGGGAGTAACCAGTGGGTTGGGGGGGGGTTGGAGAGATGAGACCCTGTCTCTACCTTATCCTTGTGCTTCCTGTTTCTTTTTCACACACACACACACACACACACACACACACACACACACACACACACACACAGACACACACACACACGCAGATCCTTCTGAATCCCCTGTCTGCCTTGTGTCCATGCATGCAAATTAATGGAAGCCTCTGCCTAACAACCTCCCCACTGCCACCACTTAATGACTGCTCCTCTCTCTTCCTCTCTCTCTCAGTCTCTGTCACTCTGTCTGTCTTTCCGTCTCCTCCTCCCATTAGGTATCATTTTCTACTTGTCCCCTCTCCCTCCCTTTTTCCTCCTCACCCCTGGAGTGATGGTGATGGTGGTGAGTGTTTGGATGCAGGTTGCTGGTGTTGGTGGTGGGGGAAGGGGGGGTTGTGCACGTGTGTGGATGTGTGAGCGGAAGGTAAACACTGATGTCAGCGCTGCTGAGATGACGGACTTCGCTCTCCCCCCACCACCCGCCCACGGCCCCCCCCCAACTCCCGCCGGCGGCGAATGTGCGTGAGCTCTTTTTGCAGGCTCGATGCCCATCTCCACGGCAGCAGAAACAGCACCAGCAGCAGCGGCAGCGGCGGCGGTGGCGGTGGTGGCGGCTTCTCTTCTCAAACACACAGGACAAAAGCGACCCGGGAGGCGGGCAGCTGAGTCATGGGATTGATTTTCTGTCTCCTCGGTCTCCCTTGTCGATTGAAAATTGCCCGTATTGTTCCCTCCGCTGCACCCCTCAGCCGACGTGAGGATGACTCCGGATGATACAGACCCGAGAGAGGCCTGTAGTCACTTATTAATCCTCGGCCTTCAGCAGCCGGCTCCGCTCCTTTCGGGGGCCAAATTGAGTGTGATTATGTGGTAATGCTTTGGCTAATGCCACGAATGTATGCCTGAGCGCAGCCGCAAACTACCAGAAACAGGAAACGATACTCGCTCCGTGGGAGAACTCGCTTAACACACGGCGGGCCTTGTCCGCTGAATATTATATTTGAGCGTCGAGAGCTTTGTGCTGTTTCTGCTTCCTGTTTACCCTCTTGGGTGGACAGTAGCTTATCTCGGGCTCCCCGCATCGCTCTCTGCGTGACCGCTTCCTGACGCGTGTCTCACGCCCACTGCATAAACGCCCCGCCGAATCAAGGCAAATAAAGAGACCGCGGGGCGAGGACGCAAACACGGTCCCATGAATGGGGATCACACTGCTGGCGCGAAGAGTCAGAGCGAATGACTGAACGTGTGGGCATCGCTGGGGAAATGCTGGGGAAATGCTGGGGAAAAGAAGGGCCTGGATTCGGTTGCAGTTCATCCTTAACTTGTGCTAGCCATGAAACAAGAGTGCTGTGTGTTCCCTTTAGCAACACAGGTTTGCCTATTCTTACATTACATTATTGTCGTTTAGCAGATGCTCTTATCCAGAGCGACTTGCATAGGCAACAGTTTTATCCATTTATACAGCTGGATACGTATTGAAGCAGTTGTGGGTTAAGTACCGTGTCCAAGGGTACAGCAGCTGTCCCCCAGCAGGGAATCAAACCTGTAACCTTTCGGTTACGAGCCCTGCTTCTTACTGCTACACCACACCGCACTACACCGCACTATACACTGCCCTTCCGCCATCACTGATAAATAGTGAAAAAAATAGAATGTGTTGAGAAAAGTAACAATTGCATTTACTAGTTACACTTGAGGCTGGGCAGGAGTTGGGGGCAGGGATAGGAAGGGGGAGGGGGCTCCTCCAAGTGGATGAAGAACTCCTGCAAACCTATCAGTGGAGCATTGCTGAAGGCCTTCCTTCTCCGTCTCCTTAACACACGGCTCTTTTTGCATTGTCTGTCAGTTCAGCCCTTTACAATTTTTTGAATGAGAACACACTCCTTGAAAAAGCGTCGAGGGTGGGGTTGCTTCCATCCAAGGGTAAATGAAAGCTGAGTGTCCTCGGGCCTGCTGGCTGGGCAGCTCCTCAGCCTTACGGCTAGCGGGCCCTGGCTGAAGTGTTCCCCTACACGTGGCGACAGCGTGTTCTCCAAGATGCAAGCAACGCTCCCATCTGAGGCCTTGGCGCCCAAGGCCAGCTCTGTGTAGATTGCGCTGTTGATTTCAGAGCAAAAGCTCTCTAACGAAAGACCTCACATGGGCTCCACACATGTGCCAATCCGCTCGGACACTGGGGGGTGAGAGTCGAACCCGTGTTTTGCAGGCGGGGCACAGAAGTATGGACAGAGTGCACTTTAATGCGATCCCTCCCCGCATTCCTGCCCGCTCGATATCCTGAACCCCTGGGGTTCAACAGAGGAGCTCACTGTTATGTGCAGTGTGGCCGCTCCCCCGTTCACACAAAACAGAAGAACATTTCGTTCACAGTCACCCCAGGCTGTTGACAGCTGATCAGATTACTTGTGTGCGAAGCTTTATTTGCCAGCAAACAGAAGTGCATTCTCCTTTCTATCCTCCATTCTCCTTCATGCTGTTCTTTGATTTATTTGTTCCTTTTAAAAGAACATCTTTGTGCCATTGTGAAAAAAGGATAAACAGAATGATAAGGCGATTTGTTTTACGGTTTGTATATTTATGTAGAGATTTGTCGGTGACTGTGCAGAAAACCCCAAGACCCACTGGCACTGCAAGAAAAGGCCATAGTTCATGACTGTGCATGTGTAACGTAAGTTCAACCTTAATTCAATGCTACTTTGATGCTATGCCGTGACCTACTCCAGTTTTGGAGTGGTCTTATCCAGAGTGACTTACATCAGTTACAGTTTTTTTACAATGTTATCCATTTACACAGCTGGATATTTACTGAGGCAATTGTGGGTTAAGTGCCTTGCCCAAGGGTACAGCAGCAGTGCCCTAGTGGGGAATCAAACCAACAACCTTCCAGTTACGAGTCCTGCTCTTTAACCACAGTGATACACTGCCGCCAATAATTTTTAAGTGACCGTTGTGAACATTAGCTCCATTACAAATTGACCTCTTTAACACGTGTTATTCATCTTCCATCTCTTTCCTCATGCCCCTTTGAGAAATGTGTCCATACAGAAACATGCTGTTGACGGCCGGGATGCTGGGGTGAATTCTAGAACATTTTAACTGGAGTGAGAGCCGGCCAGCATCATCACCATGGCGGCAGACCGGATGCAGCGCAGCGCCTGGCTCGGAGATCCCCTCCCGCGCGCCTTGCCGTCCTCTGGAAAAAGAGGAAAAAAAAAAACCGTAATCCCCGTCTCCAGAACCTACTGATCCCATTTCAAAGTCAACAGCATTCAGGCCCGCGTCCGTCCAAGCCCTGTTCCCAGCACAGTGTGTTCTTACAGAACGAGCAGGGATTGTACAGTTTTAATAATTCAATTTTTTCCTTGCCCTCTTTCACACTGTCAAAAGGTCCTTTTTGTTATTCATGCCGGGTGAGCCTGACCGAAAATACTTGTTTTTTTTCTGCAGACAGGTGACAGAGAGGCCTGGTTAGGAGAGAGTACCCTCGCTCCACTGAGCCTGCTGTCTTCTCTGTGGCATTGATTGTTCCAAGGTGCCTCCCCTGTCTACAGAAAGAAGATACTCCATAGTCACAATGCTCAACTGGAATTCTACTTCCCACTCCATACACACACACACACACACACACACACACACACACGCACATGCATGCAATCATGGGGGATAGGGACACCAAACTGAAGTAGTTTATGCTGTCTGTTTGAGGCAGACTTTTGACTGTGCTTAACAAAGTGTTAACAAAGTGTTTCTTTTTCATGTGCAGAGTTGGACATATTTGACAAGGATAAGGATATTCGGCACAAAACTGAGCCACATCCCATGATAAACATGAACGTGAACAGGAACATGACACATGTGCTGAAGCTGATTCTGCTTTCATACGCTGTATTCCCATCAGAGGAGCTGATTGCATGTTTGATCATAACATCACATCATTACGTTATTCCTTGGTTTTGCAGGTAATCCAGTGGAACTTCCACAGCTTACCTTCGTAGTTGTTTTAAACGGTATGTGACTACACAGGTGGACGTGTGCTGATGTGATTTAATTGGTGACCAGTGCTCCAGGGGCGTTGAACCTGCAACCTGTGACTAACTGTGGCGGCAGAGTAGCATAATGGTAAGGAGCAGGGCTTGTAACAGAGAGGTTGCTGGTTCGATTCCCCACTGGGGCGCTGCTGTACCCTTGGGCAAGGTACTTAACCCACAATTGCCTCAGTAAATATCCAGCTGTGTAAATGGATAACATGCAAAAAAACTGTAACCTATGAAAGTGTCTGCTAAATGATAATAATGATATGTAATGTAACTAAGGCAGGTACTGAACCTGTGCAGCAGTACAGCCTCAGAAACACCTCAAAACCTGATGACCTCACACACACACACACACACACACACACACACACACACACACACACACACACACGGACATGCTCACGCAGCCCAAGAGGTTTCACCCGATAACCTTTCTGCCCATTGCGCAGACTGAAATTTGATCAGCTGCACTGTACCCCCCTGCCCCCCCTGCCCATGTTCAGAGGGCCATTTAGGTCAAATTCGACATCCTACTTTTCAGGTGGAGACCTGAAATGGGCACAAAACTGTATGCATTTTAGGCAAAAGGTAAATTCTACAAATTCTGTACGGTTTGTACCTATGAAGCATTCACTCAGGTGGTGAAGGAAGGAATCAGACAGTGACAGACAGACAGTGAATACACCTGGAGGTGTGGATTTCCCCTTGAGAACATTCTGACACTCATTTAATTATGTAGGACACACACACACACACACACACACACACACACACACACACACAGTCATTGTCAAGAGTGCCTATTCATTTGCATATCAGGACTGAAAGGTGAGAACACCTTGTTCAAAATGCACCATGACCCACCAGGCAGATCTATGCGTTCTTGCCTGTCACTGGCTAACCTTTAATGCTCCTGGTACGCTGTCTATAAAAAAATCTCCCTGTGAGCTAGTGCAGATAATGTTCTCCCTGTTTAATTAAATACAGCATGCGATATTCTTGCCGGTGAGGTCTACTTCTGTGCCACTGAGCTAAAAGACTGTCTCTATCACTTATTTATTCATTAATTAATTTATTTTTCTGAGCTTTTTTTTCTGCCCCGCTGTCGCATTCTTGTGATAAAGGGGTTAGATTACAGAACGCCAGTGTTCCCTTGCTCGTCTTCAATGTCACCGGGAGACCGGGGGCTGTTGCCGTGTGTGGACGTGAGGGGTCAGAGGCTCAGAACAGTCAGTGGCTCAGTCGGTTTTAGAAATGTGAACACACAGTATTTCGTAACCATTTGGGAGTCACATTGAAAAAATCCCTTCAGCTTTGAAACTCTGACCATTTAGGAGTTGCCCAAATATGTGTGTGTGTGTGTGTGTGTGTGTATATATATGTATATACATACACATTGGGTTTTTCAGGATTTTTTCTTAATAGCTTTCATTTTAAAGAAATGGTTATAAGACAATAAGAAAAAGAAAAAAAGTAATTACATAAACGGTGTCTGTTTCCATGAGAACCTGGTTGTCTTTTTCAGACATGCCTGAGGATATTATTTTTATGAGACAAAAGGAGTCAGTTTTGTTTCCCTCATTCCGCTTTCTCTTATGGTAACAGTGGTTCAGTTGTAATATTCTCAGTTTTTATTATTTTCCAAATCCTCTGCCCTAGCACAGTTACCCACTTAGACCTTCTGTGTCATGATTGTCTCATCTCTTGGGGGGGGTGCCATCTTTACAGGTATGACAGGCAAACTCACAGGAGTAAAAGTAATTGTTTTATACATGTACATTGTTTTATACATGTACACACACACACACACACACACATGTTGACACACATGTACATACACACACATGCATAAGTAGAGTACACACACACACATACAAACACACACACACGTATACATGCAGACACACACACACTTACAGTCACCGCCAGAGGTACACACTCACAGCTGAGGATACTGTGTACAGCAGCTGGTACACACAGAGAATCACACAGAGGGACCTATAACTGACCTCCATGTTGACCATCCACTTTGGTGCCCTGCAGTCACACAGCTGGACTCAGGAGCAGAAGGTTTTAGGCTCCAGTCCCAGCTGGGTGAGGGGGTGCAAAAGCCTTTTTTTGTCAAGGTGCTCATCCTAAACTGCCTCAGTCAAAGCAAAGCTGCATAAACGAATGGCATGTAAAAAATGTAAGCCGCCCCAGATGAGATAATCAATTAAATGATCTGAAAGAAACGCACTTCTGTGGCCACACCACGCAGTGTCACAAGACGCCGCTCGGCACCATGTGACCCGCTCTGTGCTGCGTATCGCTGCGTATCTCATCGCCTCTGATTTAAAGCAGTTACGCACGTATGGAAGTTCAGTCTTCGGCCTGAAGAGCTCCCATTCACTGCGGCAGGATTCACACAAAGAGGTCATTGTGTCTAAAGAGGCCCACAAGTGAAATATTTGCCCGTGACACCAGCATGATTGGATGACAGGCAGTCGTTTATCAGTTCTCAGTTACATAACTGTTATGTGCATTTAGCTCAATGCCTATGGGTGTCAAATTATTTTACTATATATTACAAATATATGAAGCAGTGGGTGGACTGTACAATGTAGGTTCGACATTCTAGACCACTGACTGAAGTAGGCTTCTTTTCTAGTCAACCATAATTTATTTGCTTGGATCACATGAAAAAAAAAACAGAAAATGATTATATTAATGACAAATTGTATTACAGATAATAAGATAAGAAGCCCCTAAGGGCAAATGGAACCACACTGAATATGTAGGGTGTTTGTGCGCTCAGCAGCACTTTCGGTAATACCCCTCCAGGTCGCCTGAGGAGGAGGTGGGCTGTTAGGGAGGTCAGGCGGGGTATCAGGAGGTCTTCTCCCTGGTAAACACTGCCACGGGCCCTTGGAATTATGGGAGAAACGATAGAGCGGTAAAGGACCCTGTGAGTGGGAGGGCGCACATAGATGCTCTTAATGTAATTAGCTTGTCGGAGAGATTAGGTCAGAGTGACACTGGCTATCAGGAGGGCTTACCTTTGATAATACGCAAGGATTCAGGCAGAGGAGGGGAGGGGGTTACCCCTGTCCTCAGCAAAGAGTGATACCCCTGCTCCTTGGATCTCCCACCAATCAGATAACCCTACAGTTGCCATGTGGCGGTTAGGTAAGCTGCGGAGACTGGTGTGTATGTGTGTGTGCGTTTGTGTGTGTGTGTGTGTGTGTGTGTTTGTGTTTGTGTTTGCGTGTGTGTGTGATGTCCTTGGGCATGGGGTTGGCCCACACACACTCAACTTTCCCTCTTCTGAGCAGTTGGAACACTGTGTGCCCCCCTGCAGTGACAGAGTACGTGCTGGCCTTCCTGCATGCACTCCACCCAAACAGTGCCCTACTTGGACAGCTTTTAGAATGACACGTTTCTTCCTTTGCATATTCATGACCAATAGGCTTATCATCAACCATCAGAGCCCTGAGATCCAACAGTGACTGTGAAGTCAAAAGGCATGTAGATACAGGCCTGATTCAATGAATGCGTAGGCCAACAGAACCCACTCTCAACACCACAGACAGTGTCACCTGTCAGAATCATAATCATTTTTAGAATCAATCAAATTATTAAGGCACGTTAAGAGAGCAATTAGAAAGCTGTATTTTCTGTAATTAGACACACTCAAAGCTTATAACTTTCATAACCGCTTTTAGAAAGGCAGTTAGGTTTTTTTTTTGGATAATTGCTTAGCACTTGGAGTGGAGGGAAGAATGCAGGAAATTAGTCACAGAGTCCTTGTTAACCTGGCAACCCTGTGACCTCTTCCTTGAAGAGCAGAGAGAGCATGCAGAGGAAGAGGACAGGTCTGTACTCTGCAGTAATAGAGGTTGTTATTCCCTCAAACCAGCTGTTTGTCTGCTTGAGGCTAATTATCAATCTTGCAAGTGTTCAGCTTGTTAGGAGGCAAAAATGCAAAATAATAATAAAAAAAACATAATTGCGTATGAAGCTTTCAACTAGAAGTCTGACTGGGAGCTGTAGCTTTTGCGTCAAATTCCAAAATTACGTTCCTTTTAACAAGCTTGTGTGCAATGACATAAGTAAATTAGAACCAAACTGAGCCCTGATAGGGAGATAAATGACACAGAGGGGGTGTTCAATTTAACCCCAAAGGCACTTTGTTCCTCATTAGCAAAGTAACCAGTTTATATAAGCATTGACTTTTTTTTGTTCTTGCAGAACATTTTTCATTGGCTTTGGTTAGTGTGGTGATATGTAGGAATAAAAAAGAAAATAATAATAAATAAAAATAAAAGGCAGATTTACTTGCCCTTGTCATGGTTTTCCTGGAATATCCACATTTGGTGCTGCCAGTTTCAGGTTGGGGTCAGTCTTGCCAGGATGTTGTTACCTCCGATCCAGGTCACTGGAGATACCTCCCACGGCACACTCGGCTGAGGTTCTCAACCTGATTCGCCCCAGAAAAACAAAAGTATGGCAGCTGGGTGTATGGATATATGCAATAGGTAATGAATGAGAAAGGCACCCAGCTTGAGGTCAGTGTGTTCGGTCAGGGCTCTGAGCCAGATGGCTCTGATCTTATCTCTCCCGATGCAGAGGCTCACTTCAGGTAACTCCTGTGTCACACGCAAATAGTTCCTGCGGAACCTGCTGCCACTGGTTCTTTGGATCCCGTCCTTAGCTGTACCCACTCTTTCCTCATCTCCTTCCTCTGGAAAAACTGCCCGCCCCACCCCCCCCACCCCAACCACACTGTGACTGCCCCCCCCAACCCCCAGATGCCAGCATTGCTCTGGCATCATTTTAATGCAGTTTTGACTTTTTTCAAAGAAATCATTGGCCACTTTCAGTTTTCAAGTTCCTGGAAGAAGAATGAAGCAAGTTGGATATTTGCAGAAATCTGTTTGTTGGTTTTACTGGAGGGAGAAAAACAGCTTTGAGATGTGTCAGATTTCACGTCAGAGGCGAAGGGGGGCAGGGGAGGAGCCAGCAAGGAACGGCAGCATAATTAACTCTGTGCTAAATTAAATTGGAGGCAGTTATATAACGATGATTTTCTAGTTTTAGAGGGCATCAGAATAAGAATACAGCACCACAGGGAGAATGTAACATAGCCAACCTTTCAACCAAAAAGTAATGAGCTCATAAAAAGACACATACACACACACACACACACACACACACACACACACACACACACACAGACACACATACACATGCATATTCACATGTACAAACACACGCGCACACACACACACGGACACACATAGACACACATGCACACACACATGCACACACACAAGCACATGCACGCACACATGCATATACATACATATACACACACACACACACACACACACATCACGGTAATACCGGTGAACTAACTGTGGCTTTCCATGGACCATCTGATAACAGTGATTACGAGCTGCTTACACAGCTGAGATGAGTCAACACCAAATGGGGTCAAAGGTTGGCCGGCGCTGAGGGGGTGGGGTCAGGGAGGTCGATGGATGGAATCCCACAGACAGCAGCATGAGAACCCCGAGCAGGACGGATCCCATCTGTCCCTCCGATCTGAGCGCTTCACCCAGCCTCTGCAGTCCCGGGGGGTGGGAGGAAGGGGGCGGTGCCCTGCTCGGGGGGCAAAGGTCAGGCTCAGGGCGACACGACACGGGCAGTGACATCACAGCGGCTGCATTGTGGCACTACAGCTGTCACACTAGGATCCGCGTGCTGAACCTGTACAGCCACACTTCCCTTCCCGGAGGTAACTCTGAGTTCAATCAATAACAGTGTTGTGTAGTGTGATGGCAGCTATTCAAGCGAGGGATTTCAGCTTCAATTAAAGTTTCATATCCGTTTTCATGTGGTAGAAATGGCCCCAGAGGGAATTTCGGACATGAACATGAAGCTATTTGCCATAGTTTTGTTAGTGGGACCCTCATGCTAGTCATGTCCTTATTCCTGACTGAAATAAAATCCATTTTGAGTTGGGGGGATTTGGGTTACATACCTCACCCATGAGCAGAGCAGTGGTATCCCTCTCCAGCCTAGGTTTCAGTGACCACTGCTACAATCTTTATTTCCACAGTTTTCTCTTTGCAGAAAAGAACTAAAGATCAGACAAGAGACCAAAGGAAAGACTGTTGTCTGGGTAACAGTTTCCTTAGTAATTTAGAATGCACATACATTTCTTTTTCTGCCATATGAAAACAGATTACAACAGTAATTCAGATTTTGTACATTTCTCAGGGCATTATGTGTGCTTCTTAATTGTACTGAATGTTTGACAAAGAAAACTTTATTTTGCTAGCACAACAAATTCCTGCATTATTTTATCACCTTGTGTTCCATACGCATTATATAATTTTGTATATGTGTTTAGACCTGCAAATAGGCATATGTATGTTAATTCATATGTACTGTATGTATGTGTGTGTGTGTGTGTGTGTGTGTGTGTGTGTGTGTGTGTGTGTGTGTGTGTGTGTAAGCGATTGGGCCTCTATCATATATTACAAATACTAGTATTTCAGCGTACTGTCAGGGAAAAAGCTGTCATTCAATTAGGGTCTTCCTTTATTAATACATCACTGTTTGGCCAGTTAAGAAGGAGAATAACAGAACGGATACGGAGCTGGGGGCTGAATCAGTGGGAACTTTCAAGAAAACATAAAGGCATTAGACCTGTCACTTCCACATGCGTGGAACTTCAGAGCTGCCAGGAGACGAGCACTTAATTAGAATGTATTATTTTTAGATTAATTATAGGCCAGAGAGTAATTTGCGTCAGGCGGATAACTCACATAGGTTTTTTTTATGACACGTCCATCTCGGAGGAGTGTGCTTTGAGAGCAGGTAGAGCATCTCAGCCTGTTAAACTAGCCTTACGCCACTGTGACATAACGTTCAGAGCTCCTCTGCATCTGCTCCGGACGCCAGGTAGGGCGGTGGGAGGGCAGCACACCTGAGGCCTCATTAAGTTACGATTAAACTGCAGCGCTGCATTCTGGGATATAGGGCTCAGACCTTGCCGTTGTTTTTGAACGGTCTGAGGAAAGAGACACGCAGGCAGGAAGTTGAAGCGCACCCCCTTGAGGGCCTGATCAGGATGCTGGTGGATTCTGCGCTCCTTGTGTTGTGCAATTCATGGCTTAATCAGGGTTTTTTAATTTCCTAGAGCAACTGATTTGTTTGTAACGTGTATGACAGCTACAGCCATCGTGGGAGGCCCGCTCACAGCCCCCAGGTTGAAAGTATGATGATAAAGAAATAAAATCTTTCCAAAGTGTAAAATAACAATTACTTTCCCCTCCCACCAGTTGTGGCACTTAACACTTCCATCCTAAAAATAGACAAAAGGCTGTGTGATTGCATCATATTGCCTCCAAAAATATCACAATGAAAGATTTTCTTTGTGAATTGCATGGAAGGCAGATGTGAGCATTTCATTCTCAAACCTTGAGTAGATCCATTAAGATACACACACCTGAAACAGGTGTAGACTAAACTACTCCTGCACAATGCTTAACAGATTTTAGTGGTCATCAGTTTTTTTTGGGTTGGATGACAGGACAACTTATATTGTTGAAAATGCTGAAAAGGAATGGCATTGCTAGAGATTTCACCATGGATTTCCTTTGCAAACCCAGAGGCTTGCATGAACCAGTCAAAAGACTCTTTATATCTCTGGGAAACACATTCTGGGAAATCCCATTCTGGGATTCATGCAGCCTTTCTCCTAAGTGTCTAATGAATTCTCCTGCCCTGGGACATTTCATATCCGGTTTTGTGATCTTGTGCGTTTTGAGAAGCCGTCACTGAAAGTGAGGAAATGGGCAGAATGGTTGTAAGGCCCCAGAGACACACTGTGAGGGACGCTCCTGACTGCAGCTCGCAGTGTGGGAGCTGTCCAGTGCTGAACGCAGGGAAATGGCCGCCGCCGGGTTCCTCGGTCGCGGTGAGCGTTTCACCTCAGCAGCAAGCTGCTGCAAAGAAAGATGAAGACGTGTGCTCTCTGGGAGAAGCGCCCTGACCCGGTCTGACACCGAGCACAGCTTCCTCCCTCACAAAAAGCATAAATGTTATTCTGTTCTACGGTCGGTTCTGTTTTTGTTTCTTTGCTATCTTTTTTTCTGTAGGGTGGGGTTGCTGGTTTGGTGAGGTGAGGGTATAGGAGTTTTTGTTCGGTTTTCATTTTTATTGTCACTGCTCAGCGTGAATTGTGTCTTCTGTATTAGTAAATGTTATGTCATGTGATATGTTGTAACTTCGCAATAAAATTGGTTATCAAAACAGTCTTTCTCAATCATCTCTCCCTCTGTTTCTATCTCTTTGCTTTTCTGTCTCTCTCCCTCTCTCTATCTGTCCCTCTCTCTCTCTCTATCTCTCTCTCTCTCTATCTCTCTCTCTCTCTCTCTATCTGCTTCTCTCCCTCTTTCTATCCTCTTTCTCTCTCTGTCCTCTCTCCATCTCTATCTGTCCCTCTGTCTCTCTCTCTCTGTCTCTGTCTCTCTCCCTCTCTCTCTCTGCCCTAAGGGCTGATGAGACTCTGCTGGAACCTTGTGGGACTCAAACCCAAACAGCGCAGGCGTGCTGCTCCCTCCACCACTGGTTCCCCAGTCGGCCCCAGGATTAAGGAGGGAAAGTCACGCTGAGCTGGAAGACGTCAGCCAGGGTCCAGGGTTCTGGGTCCAGCCTGTACATCCCCGCCGAACATAAAGCTGCATTGATCCCTGATGTGGGGGAGTCTTGTGCTCCCTCTGCGCCTCACTCCATGGTTCGTCATGGACACACCCCCCTCTCCCCCCCTCCCCGGACCTGTGATAGCGCTAAACTATACCAGCGCCTCCTGAAGGGAGGTGATTGTCAAATAATCCGTCAGCCCCCCTCCTCCGTCAGGGTTGGCCTGCCCTGAAACCACCATGCAACAACCTGCATTCAGTCTTTTGTATTTCTCTTTTCCTTTACTGATTTGTTTGTTTTGTTGGGTGCACTTAAATCCTGCAGCATTTTTCGACGAATGTTTTGTTTTTTCTGTTTACATTAAACTATGTGTTCCTGACCCAGTTTTACTCCAGCTAAACCCAACGGTTCCACCCAGCCTGCTCTTCTTCTCTTGAAGAAAAATCCAATAGGCTACGCATCATTAAAAAAGGTTACATAAGTTTATCTGTCAGCCCGCAAGGTGCCCATCTAGTGTTCATGTTGTTGCCTTTTGTCCACCACATTTTAACTTGCCCATGTAATGATGGTGTTAAAGGGGTGTGAATACCCCCTGTGGAAAGAGAGGACTTTTCAGTTCTTTTTTTTTGTGTTGTCTTGTTTGTCTTCATAACTCGCAGATAACCTTATTTCCCCCTCAAAGTAAAACATCAGCCTTATGCTCTGCGTGATGCTACTTATGTTTTTGTTTAGCGGCAGTCCTTAACCAGAGTGGTTTATGTAACTTTTTCATTTTTCACACATTATCCAATTATGCTGCTGGATGTTCACTGAAATAATTCTGGGAGAGCTTCGCTGTGCAGGGCGTGGAAGTGGCACTGCTTGTAGGATTCAAACCTGCAGGCTAAAAGGCCAGCTTCTGACCCGCCAGGCCACAGGGTACATGAAAAGTGCATGGGTCAAGGCATGGGGGTGCTCTCTCTGTTGAGAACACAATGGGGATGTGTGAACAGATATTTAAGGATAGTCCATAGTCAGAAACACGCATTTATTCAGGAAATCATGCTACATGCTCCATTGGTATAAACAGAGAGATAAGATGGGATCCCTTTTTGCATTCATTGGCATGGTCTAGGGCTCTGTTAGAAAGCTGGAACTTCAGTCACTGTTAAAAAGTGAATATACTTAACATTTTATGTTTTATGGCATTGTAACATGTGATTGTGTGTGATTTTAGATTATACAGCTGGTATTTACCAGGCTCACTAGATCTCTTCATGTATGTCTGTCTGTCTCAGTCTGTCTGTCTCGAATCCTGCATTGTCAATATATACTGTGATTTTTTGACTTTAAGCAGTTCCCCTGGCATAATTGTTCCATCTAGTTCATTAACCGCATATGTTTTTGAGGATATCTTTTCCAAAAAGCACTTCAGGAAAAAATATTGTAAGTACAGAGCATTAACTGAGGTTTAAGCAAATAAATAAATAAATAAATAAAATCCAACTCCACGTTACATTGACACAGCTGGTCTAAAGTGAAAGGATGGCTTACATGGACATTGACCTTAAACAGAAGGCAAATGCAGACTTATGGGCTTTGAGATGGAGCCCAAAAGAGTATATTAGCGAGATTAGAGTTGTTTTTTGACTCCTGGATTAAGAGGCTAAAGGATCCGCTAACTGACTCTGTCCTCCCGGTGGGGGTTGTTATAGAAATAAAGGATAAAATGAGGTTTAGGCCTGTACCCTCTTTTCAGGTATGGGCTTTTTATTGCCTTTGTTTTTAATGACTCATTGAGACGCTGGCCCTGTTTTTTTCCCCTGCTCCTGGCTGTTATTCTCATCACATTCAAATATAACTGGCCTACATATGCTCATCAATAAGGGATGGCCACATCATTCTGCAGTCTGTCCCTCTGGTGTCATTTCTTTATTTTTCTTCATGATATTCATGTAGACTCCCATTACCCAACCATTGTTTGAGCAATCTGAGGTACTCTCCAATTATTTTAGGAACCCATTCCAAGCCTAATTGAAATTTCTGCAAATGTGCATCTACAATCACAAACATCATTCTTATGATTGCATTCATATTTAGTTCTTTTATGCCTAGAAGATCACACACACTGCATATTTAGCAGAACGGGGTGTAGTTATCATTCTAAAAGGAGAAGGGAAATCTTTTTAGATGTAGGGCAAAAATGGAGAAAAAAGCGTAATGCTCGTTACGATGAGGAAAATAAGATCACATAAAACCGCACGTCCTTTGAGAGCTTTCAGTGGCAAGTCACTGTGATGAATGGCTCTTTTTAATTTGATTGTTTATTAAAAATTATGTCTTCGCATGTACTCAACATATGACCATGTGGTTGACAGTTATTTTTGAAACTGTGGATATGTATGTTGTGTGATTGGGAGGGGGCTGTTCTGAGGCAATAACATTCTGAATTAGTGACCTATTCACAGTCAAAGCCTGATGTCTCAAATGTGCATGTGTGTGGGTATGGGTGAACGTGTGTGTAGCTGTGCATGTGTGTGTGTGTGTATCTGTGTTTGTGTGCATACGTGTGTGTGTGTGTGTCATGTGCTGCTTATCTCAGCCAAACAGCTCGTATTAATAGATCGATGCCTGGAGCAGAAATGAGGACTAAATTAAACACGTTAAGGGTAAAACTCACAGGATGTTCTGTTCCGTTCTCTCCCATTCCATAATGTGGTCATTTTGCTGCTTGCATTAATCTGAGCAAATAGATTTCAGCTGCCCATCATTAGGCAAGGAAAAGTCCTACAATGAGTCTATCAGAAAAGGCAGGAGTCAAGCACCGGGGGTAGGGCCTGACCGGATCCATGCTGAGAAACTGTGAGGGAAAACACTGAAAGAACTGTGTGAGTGAGAGAGAAAAGACTGAGTGAGAGGAATTAGGAGTGGTACATGCCGCACCCGGGCTATCTGCCTCATTAGCCAGACAATGAGAGGGAGATTGCAGTGAGACGAGGAGCTGGGGGGTGGTTTCGGTAATTGCGGTGAGGTGCTTTTTCATCTTGGGAAGGCACCGGGGTGAGCTCTCGGTCGTTAGTGCCAGGTGCTGGGGCTCACTGATTACATGGCACATCTGTCCGTGCCACACGGGCTGGCGAAACTGGATGCCCCATTCATCAAATGGCCTTTTGGTGATGGTTAGGTTAGCTGCAGGGACTGGCGTGTGCATGTGCATGCCTCTGTGTGTGTGTGCGTGCGCGCGCGCGCGTGTGTGTGTGTGTGTGTGCATGTGTGTGTGTTTGTGTGGGTGGGTGAGCCACAAAGCTGTCACAATCAGTGCACTGTCAGACTGGTGAAACATGGCTGTAATGAGAGCACAGCTTTGTCCAACTATATGCACGTGTGGCCATCTTGAAATGCACACAAAAAAAAGTCATCACAGGGACATGTTTTTCTGGTATATGCCAGCCTTTTTTCACAGCAGTCTTCCCATTAACCACGCCTCATATGTACATCACCAGCCCATTCTCTTTCCATTCATTATCCCTGTGCCGATTTTTTGATATTTTCGCTGATACTCACTTCTCTTATTCATAATCATATAAAAAGGCTCTGCGTCTGGATATTACTGTGACTGCGGCGAATCCATTGGCGGCTTTCAGGAAAGGGGGCCCCAGAAATCCACGAATGGGGGGCGGAACAAAGACCCCCCGGCCCCCGACTCGCTGACCTCTCAGACAACAGAAACCAGCACGGAGCCCTCGGTCGGCCCAGGAGCTCATCAAACACGCCTTGTTCCTGTGAATGAGGAAGGCTGAGTCATCATCGTCTTCACACTCGCTGCCCGGTTCCGCGAGCCCGGCTTTGTCCCAGCCTGTGCTGACTGTGTCACTGGAGGAAGTAAGCAGTGCAGGGAGAGGGAGGTGACCTACTGCTGCAGCTTTAGGATGATCAGAGAGGCAAGACGATTGGTGGCCAGCCACCATTTTCCGTTCCTGTCCTCTTTTGCAAAAAAAGCTCAATTATTTCAGTAATGAGGACTTAAAGACCATGTGTGTTTGTGTGTGTGTGTGTGTGTGTGTGTGTGTGTATGTGTGTCAGTGTTTTTGTCTGTGTCTGTGTCTCTATGTGTTTGTTTTGTACTGAAAATAGCACAAAGTCCCTGGCAGTATTTTAAACCTTGACAACAGTGTTCCATTTTGTTCAGCAGATTTTACATGGGCAGAGAGGTAACTCTCCTGAAAGCACTTCCACAGCAATGAGTCGGACCTCCACTGAATCGGACTTCCACTGAGTGATGAGACTCAACATTGACAACTACTCTCAAGCGAAAAGTGCTTCAGCTCTGGGTTCACTTGGCATGCGTCCTTAGCATTGTCTTACAGACACATACAAAGTGGAAATTTCTCCCCTCATGGGGCTCCTCCCCCCTGTCAGTGAGTTAACCAATCAACATGCAACATGATATGTTTGCTCTTTTATGTGCTTACTCTAATTACTCTACTAATTGCTTACTGCTTATGCCACTAATTATGCTTTGTTTGCTTTTTCTGTAGGTGTTATGCACTGTTCAGCTCCTGCTACCTTTTCTCTTAAACTCACAATTGTAATGCATTTACTTAATCCTTTATCCAGTTTCACCTTTCGCTCTAGTCACCCTCTATTCGCTATTCAAATGAGCCTGTGTGATCTGTGTCAGTCTGTCACGTGCATCTGTACTGAAATCCACATGGTTACTCTTTCACACTCTGTTACAGTTTCTCCCCCTCTCTGCTGCACTCACCCTGTTGCTGTCATGTCTCTGGCTTGCTTTGATCTGTCTGTTTGCATTTTCTGTCCCAGACTGATTTGGAACTCACAAAGGCATGTTTCTAGGCGTCCTCGACCCCGGGCGCTGACCTACCCAAAACATTCTTCTCCTGAGCCATGATGTTCTGACACCATCGTGATGCTGAGAGATGTTTGGAAGGTCGTGCAATGAGGTAAAACCACTGCACAAGCTTACACTGTAACATCAGCGGAATAAATATCTTATGGAAGAAGGTATATTAATTATCAGCGTTTTCAAAGATACTGTAACAAAGAAAGATAAGTAAGATAAAATAAGGAAGAAACACAAGAACAGCATTTTCTTTGTTGTATAATTGTAAAATTTTGATTTGCCATGTTTAATTCTACTTGTTTACTCGCTATTTTGTTAAAAATTGACCTTGACAAAATGACAGCAAAATTTCACAGCCACAGATCTTTGGTAAAAATAGTTTCTTGCAGCAACTCCTTAAGAGAATTAGTGCCTAAGAGCCTCCTTGCGTGAGCCTCTCTCTCAATTTGAGCTGTTATTAATAGAGTTTGCAAACCGCTCGGTGTAACTCCGACAGAAACAATTACCCCTGAAAACCTCTCAGTGTCCAGCCTGACTGAAATCCTTGATTAGAAGCGTGATGAACACAAAGCTTTCAAGATGATAAAATCCAGTAATGGCAAATGCAAAAATAACATTGACTTGAAAAAAAATCATTTCTTTACAGTTACAAAAAAAAGGTTAAGAATTGTATAATAATAAGAAAAATCTCTCAAAATTTCTCTTCTTAATATGTTAAACAAGCAGGGTACTCAATGTCATCTCTACAGACAGACATCATGTTGCCAAATGATTTTGTTCTCTGGTGTAAAGACTGATAATTGCAGTGCACCCTGAAGGAAACTCCCCCCATTTCCAAAACAGCTGAAGTGATTTGTGACACAGCAGTGTTTTGAGAGACTTGTAAGCAGCTCAGTCTTGGGAATCCAGAAAACACAACCTCAATGTGCAGTCTTATGAAACATGCAAACGCAATGTATCATCTAGCCTTGACCTTTGACCTTTGACCTTTCAGTGAGTTACATTACATTGTCGACATTTAGCAGGCACTCATCCAGGGTGACTTATGCAAGCTTAATTAAACATTACGCATTTATGCAGCTGGATCTTTCCTTACTGCAATTCTGGGTTAATTATCTTACCCAAGGGTATAACAGCAGTGCCCTGGTGGGGAATTGAACCAACAACCCTCTGCTTACAAGTCTTGCTCCTTGCCACTATGCCACACTGCGGCCTCACAGTTAGAGCAGGAGGTCGAGGTCTTGACACTCCCCTGTTGGATGCAGCCAAACCGCAGGTTGGCAGTGGAGGAAGGAATCGGGAGGGTGTTCCATAGGGGGGTGGTGTGATTTTCAGCTCCAGGTGAGAGTGTTGGGGTGGGGGAGGGATTTGGCAGCACAGCCAGGCTGTTCTGTAGAGGTGGGTGTAAATTTCAGCTCCAGGTGTGAGTGTTGGGGCGGGGAGGGATTTGAGAGGACAGTCAGGCTGTTTTGTACGGATGGGCCTGAATTTCAGCTCCAGGTGTGAGTGCTGGGGCAGTGGAGGGATTTGGGAGCACAGTCAGGCTGTTCTGTAGAGGTGGGCGTGAATTTCAGCTCCACGTCAGAGGGTTGGGGTGGAGGAGGGAATTTGGAACATAACCAGGTTGTTCCGTAGGGGTTGGTGAGCGGCAGGTGAGGGGGCTGGGGTGAAGGAGGGAACTGTGAGCGCAGCCAGACCGTGTCATAAGGAGTGGGCTTGTGCTCCAGTTGCAGGTGAGAAGGTTGCTGTTTGTTTGATGTTCGGCAGAGGTGCTTTCACAGGGGTGATTGTGTACGCTGCAGTGTACGCTTCATTTGCTCAGCTGGGTCTGGGCACCTGCTGGATGTGCCGGGTGAATGCACTGTGCGGGAGAGAGGAGCAGAATCCAGCCAGCTCATTCTGCAAGGCTGCATTCTGCAAGGGTCAGAGGTGCCAGTCTCTCTCTCTCTCTCTCTCTCTCTCCCTCTCTCTTTCTCTCACCCCCTTTCTCTCCCACTCTCCCTCTCTCTTTCCCTCACTCTCTTTTCTTTCCCAGTCTCCCCCTCTCTCTGCCTCTTTCCCTCTCTCCCTCTCTCCCAGTCTCCTTCACTCTTTCCACCTCGCTCTTTCTCTTCTGTTCTCCTCTGTTTCTCTCTCTCTTTCCCTTTCTCTCCCAGTCTCTCTGTCTCTCTCTCTTTCCCTCACTACCTTTCTCTCCCAGTCTCCCACTGCTACGTCCCCCCCCACCCTCCTTTCATATAGCCCCCCCCCACCCCCATCCCCTTAAATGCATGTGCACATGAAGTAGGCACGTGTGCTGTCTTTGGAGGCCTGGTTACGATGCACTTGTGAGGGAGGTTGAGAGAGAAAAATAGACAGGTTCAAAACCTGTTCAACGGACAAATGGGCTAACAGAGTATTAGCACACACATGCTGTCCTATGTATGATATCTTCAGCAATACATACAAGCTGTTCTCCCTTTGTCCGTGCTACCTCCTCATGTGAAACCCAGCCCTAGATGCAGAGTAATATCGCTGACATATGATAATATAGGCTAATATTTCTGTATGTGATGATGCAGACTAATATTGCAGTATATGAAAATGCTAGATAATATGGCAGTATGTAATGACAGAGGGTAGTATCACTGTATGTGATAATGCAGGGTAATATTCCTGTATGTGAGGATTGACCTTCTGAGGGGCAGAAAGATTCTTTTTGATTATATCTTTGTTGTGGGAAGACCACCTTTTTCGGGGAAGCTCACAAAACATCGCATTGATGTATCATGCCGCATATCCTATTCATATCTTACACAGATGTTTGTTGCAGGGCGACCCCAGACAGAGGTCATGAAGGCGGTCACCTACGGTGCTGCCTGTTACCAAGGGAACCACTGGTCATTGTTTTTATTTTATTAATCAGGTGAGTAATCGGCATCACCATAACAAAGAGCTTCCCCATACGTGATGCATGCACATGTAAAAAAGGGACCCTGTTTTATTTACACACACATCCTTACCTCTTAACTGTGGCATGGACTCATTGCGTCTTATTGCTCACTCCCAAGACCAGTGGATCTTACTCATGAATAAAAAAATAATCTGACCCAGACCTGGGATTCAAAGCCCAGCAATTTCTGATCCAGCCAGTTCATGGAGTTCTAACTGCTGGTCCACAAAACTGCTCTGCTGTTTTTAAGAGTATATTTTTGTAGGTTATCTTCTTTGAGAGGAACAAGCCAAAAGCAGACCAGTGGGTTAGCTAAGGTAATGTACAATAACAGGCCGGTTGGAGTGCTCTGCTACCAGGGTCAGAATGATCAGACGCACTGTCTGGACCAAGATGAGTTTGTGTTTGTCCAGCCTGGTTCCTTGGATTCTGAAACAGCTCTTTAACAAGGTGTCTGGTGTCGATCTGACTCAGCGTCCTGCACTGTGTGTTTTAAAATGGGCAGAAAGCAACACGAACGGGGATCTCTGACTATGCAACCCATCCCCTCATTACTCCCAGGCAGCCAGCTAACCTCGTGTTGGAAAAAAAAAAAAAAAAAAAAACGTGTCTTGGCCTGAGAGTTTAATTCCTTGCGGTTTAAGGCCTGAGATGGGGTGATTGGTGCACGATCCACACTGCAGATATGTTCATTTGGATTCAGTCAGTGGCAATTTACAGATGTTCCTTCCACAATTCCACATTACATTACGTTGTTGTCATTTAGCAGATGCTCTTATCCAGAATGACATACATAGCTTATAATTTTACATGTTACCCATTTATACAGCTGGTTATTTATTGAGGCAATTCTGGGTTAAGTACCTTGCCCAGGGGTATATCCGCAGTGCCTCAGTGGGGAATTGACCCCGAAACCTTTTGGTTATGAACCCTGCTCCCTACCACTATGCCACTCTGCCGCCCATGTTAATTGCCAATTGGAAAAGCCTCTTTGATGTCTTTGTCGGCATTATCACTCAGACTCTTAGTTAGCCCTTCAGCACGGGAGCAGATGCAGTTTATTCTCTTTTACTAACTTAACAAAGGATTCATATGCAATAAAGCTGTGGATGTGCAATTTAACACGTTTTACAAATCTAAAGTAAAGGCAAGGCAGTTAGGCATAGAGAGTACATAAATAGTAATGCTATTGTTAGGGAAAAGAACCCTGCCGAAATGAGAGCAAGGATTTGTTTTCATGGTTTATTACATTTAATTATTGTAGGATTTATTTGTATGACATTAATGCAAAGCAAAAAAAATACACTTTGTGTGGTTTCCTTTACACCTGTTTTTTTTCATGGTAACTGCACAGAGTAATTATGTTGCTGCTATCAATACTGGCTTAGTGTTTCTATTTCACTGATGTGATGCAGAGCTTGAAAGATCTCATTATTTTCAGATGAACAGATGGAAAAAAAAAACACATGACCAACATACAGTACCAAGATACAGTTAAGAATTTAGGAAAGTAGGTTTGCTAACAAATAGTCATTGCGTAGTGTGTGAGGTCATGTGGCCCAAATTGTTAAGTGAAACTCATCTTCTTTTTGATATTAATAACTGCAATGGGTGACCTATTCTTGGGCAGTGTTTCTACTGACTAATAGAGAGTAATTATGTAGGTGCTTAATGAGCAGCATGTTCAAAGTTCAAAGTGTTTTAGCATTACATTACATTATTGGCATTTAGCAGACATCTTATCAAGAGCTACTTGCATCGGTTACAGTTTTTTTTTTACAGTTTTTATTGTAATTTTTAATTACTGAGGCAATTGTGGGTTAAATACCTTGCCCATGGGTACAGCAGCAGTGCCCCAGTGGGGAATCGAACAGGCAACCACTGTGCTACACTGCCACCCTGTAAACATGTGAGTAACTCACCATGCATGTGTACTGAATGCATGTTTTTCCACTGAGCCAATATCCAGGCTACTACTCATTTCAGAGCCCAGAAAACGCAGGTCAAGAACCTGGTACTGGCATGACTGCGCCCCTGCCAGGCACCTGAGTTTTTGTCACAGTAATTCATTTGCTGACTGTTCTCAGTGAGCAAACCCGGGCGCTCTCACTGGCTGGGATGAACCTGATTTCCACAATGTCTAATGATTGTTCCAAGAGGTCAGCGGGGCAGCGCTTGGAACGTGTGGATGTGTTCACACGTGTGTATGTTAAAGCAGCAGGTCGGAAGAAGGGGAGATGACAGCTGAGACCCCGCTGAGCTCGATCGGAGATGACCTGATTTGGCGAAGTTTCCAAAAGTTCGCCAGCGCGAGTTGCTAGTTCGGAAATTGGTACAAACTGTGCAGGATCCAACGTGTTCTGGGTCACTGTGATCAGATGTTTCGTTGTCATGGAGATTAATGTCGCTGATTTTCCTGATTTTGTTTCTCCTGTTCCTGTTATTATTATTCACATTTTCATTATTATTGTACATTTAAATGGATAATTATAGAAGATTGTCAGAGTAACATAATAATTATAAGTAATGTCAGTAGCCATGGTAGCTGTAGCAGTACTACCTGTTGCACGAAATGTTAACAAGCTGGTGGATGACACTAGAACTCAAAGCACATGTGAGGGTGAATAAATATCTCTGACTCTTTCAGAAGCCAGATGAGTCATCTGAGTTCTCTCTCTCTGTATAAACTGGTAAAATTGATACAGTTTGTTGCATGCTAACAATGGAAGTAAAGCCGTGCACAGTGAGCGGTCTTTGGTCGTGGTAGTAATGACATCTCAGCGATTTACTGACCACACGACACAGATACTTCTGTGAGAGTTGTGTTGTATCAGCTGACTTCTCTGTTGAGCTGAAGTTTTTCTGCCAGCTCTCCTTTGCTTGTGTTTTAGTCTTCTTGTGTTTTCCCAGGGTGTTTCATTTACTTCCAAACTCTTTCCCGTTTTAGGCTGGAATCAGAGGGGGCTGGAAATGATTGACCAAAAAAGAACATAAAAAAGGAAACTGTCAGGGATGCGGGGTGAGGACTCACACGCAGACCCGGAGGTGAGTGGCAGAGTGGCTTTATTAAAACCCCAAAACCGGAGCAGACGAGGACAGGGTAAAAGACAGGCAGGGTCAAAACCAGGGAAGTCAGTCCAAAAACAAACAGAGAGCAAGCACGTGGTCTGGACAGGCGAGGGTCGGCAACGGGCAGGCAGGCAGCGGGGCAACCAAAACAGAGCGGCAGGCAGAGACGAGATCCAAAGGCCAGGCAGGGGTCACAAACTGGGCAGGCAGGTCCGGAGCAGGGCAGACGAGAAGCGGGGAGTGAAGTCTGGAAAGGGGCAGAACCAGGGAGACCGGCAACAGGGAGCCGGGGCAGAACCACGGGCAACCCAGGCAGCCGAAGCAGAACGGCAGGCTGGACCGGAGCTGAGCAGGCAGGAAGCAGGGTCTGGACAGGGGCAGAACCGGGCAGGCCGGCAACAGGGAGCGGAGGCAGAACAGCAGGCGGCCCAGGCTGCCGGAGAGGAAAGGCAGGCGGGTGCCACAGAGACAGGAGAAGACCAACACAGACAGGGAAAGACAAAGACAGGACGAAACAGAAAACAGACTGACAGAACTTACGTGACAAAACAGCAGGCAAACACAGAGACCCAGGGCGGGAGACAGAAGACCGTGGAAAAACCGAGAAACAGAAGGCAAGGACGAAACAGGATACTGAGACGAACTGGCCACAAGACAGAAAAGCAGGGTAAATATAGGGTAGGGCTGATGAGGTGATGGGAAGCAGGTGTGCAGGCAGGCAGGTGGAGATGATCAGGTGGGCGGAGAGTGGGGCAGGGCTGGAACACAAGGAAAAACAAAAGCACATGGACAGGGGAAGAACACAAACACACAGCCAGGGGGGCGGAGCACTGACAAACTGACTCATTTTTAATGTTGAGAAATGTAATTATGGCTTACAAATTTCCTTAAAAGCCTTTGCACGTTGACGCAAGCCATCAGGGCCTTCAAAAGAAAGCGAGACATAGTTGGAGATCTTTTTTATTACATTGCACAAAATCACTTCAGTATTGGGTTTCTCATTCAGGATGAGAGAGAGAGAAAGTGAGATGGCGGAGAAGCAGATAGACGGAGACTGGAGGAAAATTCGGCAAGTTTTAAAATAAATGTTGTCACGTTTGAACTCCACGTGACTCGAGAGTATAAACTGAATGGAGGAAGTGAAGGTATAACCATGTAAACTGCCTGCGGCACGCACTGATGCCTTTTTTAAAAACATGTGCTTCCAGCTTACACTTTAATCTGAAAAAACAGTGTCAGTCACCTCATGAGATACATGATTGTGAATATATACACATCATGAATGTTTTTTTGAGCTGTTACTTAGATCCTCATTCATATTTCACATCTCTTGACAAGTACTGGACTGTTCGTTCTTTGTAACTGTTAAGTGCTGTTGAAAACGTATTTGCTGTAACAAAAAGAGTAATTTCACTTCATCTGAGCCCCTCAAGCAAAGTAATAATACAGACAGGTATTCAACCACCTTTAGGAGGACCAATTACTTCATCAAAGGAGGTCTATAACAAGTAATTGAACTTAATTGAGTCGGCGTCATGAAATTTGCTCAAAGGGCAGATATGTACGAAATCATCTTCCAGGCACTTATAAAAACACATCTTTGCTGGTTTTCATTTAACAGTTCAATCAAATCTAATTAGCACAGAGCTCAGCTGGAAGCGTGGCAGGTCGTTATTCTCTGTAGCTGCCCATTCACACGACCGCTCCGCTAGCAGATGTGAAGAACACCGCTGTGTTGCACGTACGATTCTGACTGACACAACTGCCTCATTGTTAGGGACAGGACAAAACAGGACAAAAAGCACAACTTCTGGGTTCGATTCAGCTGGAAATGGTCTATCGTCCAATAAAGGACCACTAATAAGCTTTTATGGAAAACGTAAGTAGTTGTCACCCTTGGCTTGTAATCTTGTGTCGACCGTTACATTACATTTGATCACTCGGCAGCTGTTATGGATAAAGGAAAGGCACCAAAGCGAATAAAGTGAGGTCACGCGAACAACAGCACCCACAGGAAACAACAGACCGCATCCGAATGCACGCATCTGCCTTCGACAGTCACTGAGCGTAGGCCCCGGTGGGCGTCAGCGGACAGGATGCTGCATGACTGAGTTGTAGGTTGCTCGAAGGAGTTACAAACACGAGCGCCATCCTTGTCAAAGCAAAGCCATCCGCAATGAGAGAGGACTGGTCGGGAGGGGGGGCAGAGTTGAGGAGGGACGAGAAAGGCAGAGAACAGATTTCAGAAATTAGAGAACAGTGCTTGAATTTTGCCCCAGTGAAAGATACCTCAGCAGATGAGAGAGCAGATGAAAGGGCAGAGAGGGAAGAAGTAGGTGGACAGCTTGGCACCGTTGCTAAAATTCCTCCCCCTGCTTTTTACTTTGGCTCATTGCGCACAGAGTTTGCCAAATGAAACTTTGACAGAATAATATGATTTTTTTCAGAGAATTTTTTTCTTTTTTCTTTCATACTTCCAGTTTGTAAAGAAGTGCTGTCTTGCTCCCTGACTCTCTAGTACCTTCCCTCTTTATATGTCTCTTTGTTTGCTTGTCTCACTCTCTCACTGTCTGCCTCTCTCTGCCTTTGTCTGTCTGTCTGTCTGTCATCAGAAGCCAGAGAGAAGCTGCGGATGCAGTGTTGGGGAGTTTGCGCTAGATAAAGTGGGTTAGATCCCAGCTTCTGCTTTTGTGAGGGAGGAGGGAAAAAAAAGCGTGATCGTTGCGCCATTACGACCTCTACATCCCCTGTGATTCTCGTTTGCTGACTGCAAAAACGGACTCATCCCCCGATAATGAAATTATGTGTGAGGGTCGAGCGGTAGCAGCGGCTCCCACACTGACCCGCTTTGGGCCCAGTGACGCATTCCCCCGGAATTAACCCGCGGAGCTGTGACAATGTGAGGCTTTGTGACAATTCGAAAAAAAAAAAAACACTCTGGAGAGCAGTTAGGACCTCTGCAGTCTGGACTGCACCTTGAAGTTACCACATTCATTTGGAAAAAATGTTACACAAATGTAGTTAGATGGGGAGGAAAATAGGTTAGGGCAAAGGCTCTCACTGTCTTCCTCTGGCTTCTGGATATTTCTCCCGGGGCGTTTTTTTTGCCAGTGCCAGTGGAGCATTTGCTTGACAGAGGATCACAGCGTGGATGCATTCTTCTGAAGCCATGCAAAGCTTTTACCATTTGACCCACATGAAAAAATAACAAGACCTTTCTGTTACGCGTTTGACATGCATTTGGTGGATGCTCTTATATAGACTGACTCACAAAGTACAGGCAAGTAAGACCACATGAAGCGAAGTACAGCAAGACCGCATAAACATCAGTGAACACAAGAAACATCTGTGACCACATTTGAAAAGGTGTCAGTATATCACACAATGCTCCAGTAATACTGAAAATACTGCATGCTGCTTCAATCAAAACAACAAATGGCAATATACAAATAACTGTGCATTACACATTATTACACAGCCACATAACTCCGTCAATCATCATAGGAGGTGCTGAGTCTCTTAAAGAGCCTATAGAAGCTGATCTCTCATGTGGCTTCTGCTAAGACCAACAGCCAGCGTTTGATGCATTATGGTGCATTGTGGGACTTGTAGTTTGAAAATATTTGTCGTTGGCATTTGTTGCTCTTCAGAACTCCTGCATGAACACAGAGCATGTTAAGCAGAGAAGCAGAGATGAGCTTAGTGCAGTACAATTAGTAATTCCAAAAGAGGGGTGAACAGGGGAAAAACAATCAAAAAAGGAGTGTGTTAAAGCTCCCTAAAAGTACAGGGAAGGGCAACAAGATGGTTCCACTCATCAAACAGAAGTAATGAAGAGAGACTCAAGACACTTAACCTTTCTGGGCTTGTAGAGGGTTGAAAAATAGCCTTAGTGTTAGTTATGAATAATATAAATGGGCACCCCCTTATTTTTTGTTATTTCTAATGTGCTTGCTACGCAAACATATTGCAATAACTAATATTACTATTGTCCTCCTGTGCTGTAGATGGCGCTGGAGGGAGGAATGCCTGAGTGAAGTATCCAGCTCTGATGAACAGGAAATATGCCTCAGAAAAAAACCTGCCCATCAGAGCATTAAGTGCTGCAGCTTCCTTCTCCATTCTACATGGAATCTAAAATGGTTTGCTGCCAGCCCAGGTACCCCCAGGCCTGAGGCGGGCAACAGTCTCGCTAGACAGGGAATTGGGATATTTCATTGAGGTTCATAAAAATGTAAAATGCTATTAATAAAACAGGCTGATGAAGCTCTTTCAAGATGCATTCTGTAAGCTAAACAAGAGAACATGTGTGGCAATTAATTGAAGGTAAATTTCACACTGACAGTAGGAAGCGATTTTTTAAACTTTTTTCATGGATAATAAATGTATAGAATATTGTGTCAGGGCTAATAGCAGAAACAGAGGCCCTTATGGCGTTCAAGTCCATATGAATGACATAGTGTTAGATACACACTACAATATAAGAAGAATGAAATTCCTAGCCAGGCTGAATAGCCTGTCATTCAGCCCAACTGTCAATGGTCTTGTCATTAAACTTCTTGTGCTCTTATTGCGACAGTCTGTAAGCAGATGATGTCACACGCTGACCGTTGCCATTATTACATTGCATTACATTACGTTCATTTAGCAGATGCTCTTATCCAGTGTGACCTCCAGCACAACAGAAGAACAGAAGTGTATTCATCCAAGTTACGTGAGCAACAGTGTCAGACCAGCTGACAACACTCACAGACCGGTGAGTGTGAGCATAATATCACTCAAGCCCTACTGCAAGTAAACTTGTATGAATCTGAAACTAGACAGCATAGAAAACTCGGGGAGGTCAAGTACATACACTACCATATATCTCATTGTTACTAGATCACAATATCCATACATATCTCTATACTACAAATAAATAAACGGCAAGTAATACAAGTAATACAAGTAACTGGTGCTAGGGGGGTGGGGATTGAAGTGGAACCAAAATGTTGTCTGAAGAAGTGGGTCACCATCCATGTCACATGGTGACATACCAACTCAGAAGAGAAGGACAAATCCAACCAGTGGAGCCTGCAGCCAGACTCTCTCGGGGACTCAGAATGCCACTATGATGTCACCTATTACATCGATGGTCGCACAGCACATCCCATGCTAACATATATGAGCTGGCATGTCAACCTTAGAGCAAGATACTGCTACCATAACTGCTGACCTAACTGTGCAGCTCCTCCACCAGCCTCTTTGGACAAGGCTGTCCATCAGACAAGAAACAGTAAAATGAATAGATACTAGTACTGCATGTCCAAATGGGAAAGACAAGAAAGGTGCTAGGTGTGTTTTTGAAACAGCACGAATGGTTCTCCAGCACATCGGCATTAGCTGTGCTGTGATATTTGCAGGTCACACTGTGCGAGCAGGCCATCAGAGCATCCTTAGCAAGAGCGCTGGTAACATCCTCCTGTTTCTTTTGTGTGATGGACTCAAGATCAGACGTATCTGACACAGTACCCTCCAGACACTTGACAAATTTTTCCCTCTGGTTCAAAGAGGGCCCTTAACACTCAGAGACACTTCAGACAACGAAAGGACATAACTAATGTCCTCTTAGTCAAGCAACAGTCAGTCCAGGCCAGAGACCAGCTAAGACCAGAGACCAGCCAATCAGGAAGCAAACTTTAAATTGTGTTTGTGTTGATTTACATTTTTTTTGTCAAAATAAAATGTAAATCAAAACACCAAGAAAAAAAATCTCATATCAAAGTTGAGAACAGGTTGTCACAGGACTATAGAAATCGTGGTCTGTCACATTCAGCAGTGTGCTTTCCAAAATGATTTATCATTCAGCAGCTCTATGGAGCTGTGAATATTTGAGCCTGCATGAACAAAGCAACAGTGGGAAAATCCATGGTTTCATCACTCCAGCTTGTTTTAGATTTTCTTAAAGGCCTGTAATAGTGATGTGGCATTAGGGGAGCTGACTGGACTGCCTCAGTAAACATCTAACTGTACACGTAAATGACAGTCTGTGTGTAATCTACTGTAGTGCTATGTATATTGCCATAGATAATGTGATGCTGTTCATTCTCTCACACCTACTACCATGATTATTAGCAATTAGGATGACGTGTGAGTGCTGGTCTCGGCTGCGTTCTGTTGCCTGTTAAGAGCACAATATCTGGCCAGAGGTGGTGGGCTGTTATGTATGTGTGCTTTTGCCTCTGGTGCAATAACCATGCCCTTATATGTCAACTGAGCCATACAGGCTCATAAAAAGTGAAATTATTTTGTACCACTAACCCACTTTCCCATGGGGGGGTTACCATACCCAGCATTCATTTCTGTGTTATCGGTGTGTGACCATTACAAAGGGGTTTGTAGTTGTTGTTTTTTTTATCATGGCACACAAAACAGCACATCTCTCTTTACATGACAGTTGACTGATCATTTTTACTGGTTCTATAATTCCTTTAAATCATTGGTTTTCTTATGTTGCTAGGTGTTACTGTCGGGCACTGCAAGTCACTCTGGATAAGCGCATCTGCCAAGTGACAAAATTAAATTTAATTCAGAATGGAGGAAAAGCAATGCACCATGGGAAATTTTCCTCCCTCCATTCCAAGCGCACAATTTTTTGTCATGCAGAGGTAACATGGAGGAGTTAAGAGGACAGACTTGGAACAGGAAAGCACAATTTTGCCGAGGTCAGTGTGAAAGGTCAGAGGTCACAAGTGTGATGTCACCTCAGCTGTGGAACGGCTATATTAGTGCATTATTTGGAAATGGGGGGTGGGGGGCTACAATACTGTGGCTGTTGCTGTTGGCTGTTGGCTGTTGGCTGTTGGTGTGGAATCAGGTCAGCCTGGGTGAGTCTGCGTACATCAAGGGAGGGGACAGAGGCCCCCTGTCCCGATTTCACAATGGAGTCCACGACTGGCAAGTGTGGCTGGCTTTCAGGGAGAGATTAGCCTAGCGGTGGGGTGCGCGTGTGTCTGCGTGCGTGTTTTGGGCTTTTATGTAACCAGATTACGTAAATGCAGTTCCAGGCTGCGCTTGCGGCCACCCCCCCTCCCCCAAAACCCACCCCAGGTGAGTCTGTCCCTGCTGCGGGTTGCTAGGTCTGGCCGTTGCTTCAAGCCTTCATGTCACGTTGAAGGCCTGCAATGCAATATGACATTTAGCTGATGCTCTTATCAACAAGACACACAGGATGAGTGCATTTAATAATGCATTTACATTGTTGACCTCTGGTACCGACTCCAGACGTCAAGCCCAAAGGGCATCCAGCAAAACAAAGCAAAACTTTACGCAAATAAGGAAACTGTCACAGAAACAAGCCAGTGTCAAAAGCACAAGGCTGAGACCACAAATGTGCGTGTGGGCAAACATGCAAATGCAACACTCAACAACAGTGTATCATTCCAATACAACTTCCAGCACGCAACGCCAACACATACCCAGGGCCTCCTTAAGTTAATGTTAGCATAATTGTATGATAATGCAACAAACAGTAAAAACTGTCAGGACTGCAGCTTCTTAGCTGGGTTTTGTTTTTGTTTTCCCTGTCCATGTGCTTTTGTTTTTCCCTGTGTTCCAGCCCTGCCCTGCTCTCCACCCTGTCTCCGCCCACCTTGTTACCTGGCCGTCCCCACCTGCCTGCCTGCTCACCTGCATCCCATCTCCTCATCAGCCTCGCCCTATTTATTCCCTGCTTGTTTCTTGTCTCGTTGCCAGTTCGTCTCAGTTTATCTGTTTCGCTACCAGCGCTTTTCTCAGTCTTGCTTGTATTCTGCCTGCCCGTTTTGATCTTGCCTGTTTTTCTTGACCTCGTTTTTGGATTTTGTCTTTGTACCTTTGCCGTGTCTACCTGGTTTTTGACATTGCCTGTTTTTCGACTCTGTCTTCTGGATTTCCCCTCTTTGCGGCATTGAATCTTCGTTTGCCATTCTCCGCTGTCTGCGCCTGAGTCCCTGCCTGAGCCCCCCGTGACAAAAACACCCCCCAGATGGCCTCCTCAGATGGCCTCTCACAGAGAGACTCCTCTGTCTTTGTCTGACTGAGTCTCCATACGCAGAGGCTGAGAAAGGAGGCTGCCGTTTCAACGCAGACACACCAAACGGCCAGTATCAAGTTGCCACGAATAACACAACTAAAGAAAGAAATGGCCCCTTTGTCAAATTTTGCCCAGCTGTCTGTGTGGACCCTGGTGACTGCATTGGAATGGAATGAAGAGCAGAATGTCCAAGAAGAGCGATAAGAAATATAGACCTCCGAAAGTTATACCCGCTCCCATTGGTTACTGTTTTCAGTTTTTGGCTTGTACACATTGGAGTTAGTTAGGTGGTTGCAGCTATGGGGTGGTTCATTAAAGAGATCACGATTTGCACCTGCTCTTGCACCTCCCTACTTGCGCCTCCTCTTACGGAGACCTCAGCACAGTAGAGCCTGCGCCAATGAAAGAGGGGCAAAGTTGGGGCCCTCTTCCAGATCCAGGTGCATAAAACGTAAGGATGAGTAATACCTTATAAAGACAGCTCCGCGGGGGGCTGGTGGCTTCTAGAAGGACTGCTCTCATTTCGAGAAAAGTGGGTCAGGCAGCCACGAAACCGCAATACGTCATAGTAAGTTCACATTGTCCCTGCCCACCACAATCGCGTCCATCACACTTTGATGTCGGTTGTGTAATGCAACGGTAATGGTGGCTTCATTTTCTGTTCGATGGCCAAAGCTGTGCGATAAATTGATCATCAGTGAAAAAGGCGGGGGGTCTATGATGCCATTAAAAATGGGTGAATAACGGACAGAAGTGACAGAGATGGCAGTTTGCTGAGGTTCCACTGTCGCCTCCATGCCTGTTGAAGGTGACAAAGCCATTAAGGGATGTATCACATTAAAAAAAGCCTGACGTCACCTCTGCTGTTCCGATGCGTTCTTCTTTCCCCGTCAGAGTCATTATCCTCAGGAGGGGTTTTTGTTTAGTTTGTTTTCTAAGGATGAAAAGAAAAAAATCTACCTGTAAATTGTGTGGGACTCACCTTATATAACTAAAGAAATTGCCCCGCCCCCCTTCCCGGAGCATCTTAAAGACATGTTCCAGTTGGGTTCCACTGTGTGGCTTTGGCAACTTTAATTTCTCACGCTGCGCTTGTTTTTTTTTTTCCTCTTGAGCTTTTGTCAAAAGTGAATTAGCCACAAAATGGGTCAGAGTAGGTGAATAGCGATAAGGAGGTAGTTATGGTATTGTGCTCCTGGCCCAGATTTAGGCAACCCCAAGATATTCCTCTTCATTGGCCCAGCGGACCTCTTAACTTTTTTCCAGCCAGTCCTGATCTGGTATGCAGCCATTTCAGATGTTGCAGATGGTGTTGCCATCTTTGACAGCAAATCCCAAAAAAGCTGGGCAACCCAGTATGCACTTAAACATCACAAAACAATGGCATTGACGTTTCTCTGGGGCCAGTTGTATGTGAGGTGAATTAGTTTAAACCAATACACCTCACATACTTCAGGTTGAGACTACTTCACCTTAGTGGTTTAGACCACTCAACTCCATGAGGCCTGGAACAACTGTTTCTCATCTCATTCATTGAGAACACTTGTCCAAATCCTAACAGAGTGCAGTGGCCTTGCGGTTTTAAGTTTTAAACCCTTGTACATACCTTCATTCTTCAGGTTAAGAGTGTACACCAAATTAATACACATAAATGTAAACGTCAAATGAGTTTTAATTGCATTTAAAGTACCCGTTATCACTGAAAATAAAAAAAAAAGCTTAACTAGTACTTATATTTGACTATATCAAGTGTTGTGAAAGTGTGCATTATAGTACTTAATTACATTAGGCTTTTTTTTTCCTCCCACACACTACAAATAAGATGAGCTTACGTAACATGTACATACTTCTGACATCTGCAATTACACAGGTGTAAAGCCAGTGTAATTTATATTAGGACAAGATGTATTGCTGTGAACAGTAAGGGGTGGGGTTTAAGAGCAGTCTGACTGGGCATGCACATGCCTTGGCCTGCCCTTGCTGGATTAATCCTCAGGCATCCAGCTGTGTTATTGACAGAAGAGCTTCACCGCCGCTGACTGGTCTACAGCGGGCAGCGTGCTGTAAACGGCTTTGCCTTCAAAAGGTGGGAAGGCGTGATTCCTGAGTTACAGCCAGGCTTAAGCTTTAAGGTTTTTTCTTTCTTGTGTTGTGCTCTGCCTCACTTGTAAGTCGCTTTTGGATAAAAGCGTCTGCCAAATGAATAAATGTAAATGTAAATGTTAGCTACACCCAGTGCAAATCATTGGTAAAATGGGCACAGAGCTGATTTTGGCAGCCCCTTTCTTTGTAAGGAGCTGGTGTGATAATCTTTCTTCTTTATTCTTGGATTTTTTTTTTTCCTGTTGACAAACGGAAGCTGCATATAAAAGCCTTGTGGATCACAAGGGGAGATTAACAGCATCACAGAACAGATGCGCCGGCGGCACTCGAGGGGCTTTTTATGAAGGTTTCGATTACCGGCGCGAGCCGCGCCTCGCCGCCTCAGAGCGCTCGTACCCCGAGCGTCCGTTTGCGACGGGAGGCAGGACTGCCGAATCATCTGCACACGAGGGTGCGGGCAGAACGGATGCCTTCGGCTCATGCCCGAATCAAACGTCGGAGGTTGGTTGATCAGCGCGCTGGGCCCCCTGCCCAAAAGGCCTTGCAGTTTGTTTCTCATTTTGATTCTTTTTTTAAGAAGTACATCAGAGAGGCTGTTTTTACATTTCACCAATGGAGATAGAGGAGAGGAGAAGGAGATAAAAATAGATTGGCTTTTTGTTCATGCAAATTTGCATTTAAAAACCAAAGAACCCACACACACATACAAGCATATACTACCACACACACACACGCACACGCATGCACGCACGCACACAAACACACCATGTGCAGTTTCCTTGCTGTCATCTGAGGAATAATGTTGAAACATAATAAATGTCATATGTTGCTTTTACACACCATAGAGAAATAGAACACATAATTAGCATCACAGTTCTGTGTCGGATTCCTGAATGCTGCATAGATCTTAAGTGAAGTTGTGTACCTTTTGTTACTTTTTTATTTTTTTTCTCTTTTTGAGTGCAATTCTCTGACGTAATTACCAGAAATAAGACAAGACTAAAAATCAGCATGACAAATGTACAGTTAATGTCATTAAATGCCTGAAAACAACTTTTTCAAATTAATTTTCTTACGAATGGAAAAAAAAACTTTGAGCTCAGCGTCCATCTCCATGGTGACGATGACCGAGCTCCCAGCGGTTGCTGTGTGCCGTTGCTATGCAGGGACTCGGTTGGAACATGGCGTCACCTCCCCCTGATCCCCCCCTTTTTTGTGGCTTTTTTTGCTGCTGCCTTCATTTACCTGGAGCAGGGCTGCATCCACCTCCTCTGCTACACCTGGAATAGAGAGAAGAATATTCCCCGTGTGTCACGACCCTGTGTGTCACCTTTGGTCCAGGTGACCTTGCCTGTATTCGCGTGTGACCTGTGCTTACCAGGATGACGTTGGAGGAATGTCACCACGGGTCACAAATGTCCTCTGTGTTATTCAGATGTAATGGCAGCGTACCCGGTTTATGCCAATATACTTAATGAAGGCTGCATATATTTCATCTGGATCCCCTGGCCCTGAGCTTCCCTTTGAAAACCCTTCTTTCAGGCAAATACTCTGCCTGCTCTCCTTGCCCTGGTCCTCGAGGTCTCCTGCCTGGCCTGTTTACCACAGCACTCTAAGTCAGAAGCTTCTGGAAGAGTAGGGCCATCTGTTAAGCAGTGAACATAAACCAGTCTCTTGTTTCCGCTCTATGTTCATATATGCACATTTGCTTAAAAAATCACACTTACCATTATGAAGGCAACATTGACCTACATATTCTAACAGGCCGCCAGTGAACAAGAGTGATGGATATTTCAGTGGCATTCAGGCATTGTGATTATAATGCTCTTAGAAGAAGGGTATATTTCTCATCTATTTTTACACACATGTTGTCAGCGTTATATGAGCTTGAAATAGAATGAAAACAGTCAAATATGTGACATACTGTACCTATAATATTGCCTTTCAGTAGCCAGTGAAGGGTAAGACTAATCCATTTTGTGATACCTCTCCCCCTGTTATTTGTGTGTCTAATTTGCCTCCCTAGCACAAATGAAGATAATACCAGGAGCCGTGCAGTACGGAGTGAGGTCGGGTTTGTGACCCAAACTTTGGTGGTTTGATTCCTAACCCTAACCCTAACCCCACTGCAGCTTTGAGACAAGTTCTTCAATTAAATTGCTACAGTAAGAAGTCAAATATATAACATGCAAAAATGCAGGCTGTGTTACCCCTGGATGCTGGTTTCTCCACAGCAAACATAATGCAAATGTACAATGGACACAATCCTGCTCGTGTAGCATAATCAAAACACAACACACACTCAACACATGGAGTTGGCAATGAGTCTGACATGTGAAGAGTGGGAGCAATTTTATGAATACCATCTTATACTTTCAGCCTGCATACAACAGTCGTTCTCAGCCCAGAAATATGTTCTGTCATGTACAGGGTTCAAAGGGCCCGCGCCGTACAGACGCTATGATTCGTGGCTTGGCACGCTCAGGAGAAGTTAGACAAACATTGTGAGTGTCACGTTGAACAGCGAAACCCTTGTTTCCAAGCAACGATTAAAAAGAAAGAGAGAAAGAGAGAGAGAGAAAAAAGATTCATGTGACTTTAGGAAGTACTCTGACTCATGATGTTGTGAGCTCAGATGAGAAGCTACCCATCAGCCAGCTGGTATGTTGGGAAACGCAAATCTATCAGCAGTTTTATAACAGGAAGCATATGAGTAAAACTGCTTTCTGTATGGAAGCACCCTTCAAACACTTTTTCAAATGAAAAAAAACACGTTCCATTTCCTTCTGATAAAATGGTGTACAAATAAACATTACATTATTGTCATTTGGCAGGTAACCTTATCCAGAACAATTTACATACGTTACAATTTTATCCATTTATATAGCTGAATACTTACCGAGGCCATTGTGGATTAAGCACCTTGCCCAAGGGTACAATGGCACTGCCCCAGCAGGGAATCAAACCGGCAACCTTTTGGTTACAAGCTCTGCCCCTTGCAAATACACCACACCACTGCCCCATAATATGTATAAATAGTAAGTATTTGTGCATAGAAAAACAGGCATATTGTTAAAGTGTGCATGGCTAATATGTATCACGTTTATAATAAAGCATATTTTCATTTTCCTCTCATTTATATTAATTATATTAACATTATTATATTTTATATTAATGGATCAATTCAGAGAAAGTTAAAAAGAATTTAATACTTCTTAACACTCAATATCAATTAGGAAGCCCAACAGGAATGGTCACATTAGCAAGATAAAAATGGGTAATTAAATTTACACATGGCACTAGTGTCCTAAATATGCAGAATTAAATCATACTAGGCTTAGTCACATTAATCACAAATTCTGATGAATGCTTTTATGTTTTAGGGCTTATTAATAATACATACTTAATAATGCGTGTTTGCTGTGCATGATCTCGCTGTTTTCTGCAGGGGGTGAATCTTAGGGACATGAGCAAAAGAAGAGGGTGTCCTGTAACATTACACTGGATGGATTTTTGATTGTGCTACCAGCTGCCATAGCAACTGCTTGTGAAACAACATTCAGATTAAACCAAATGCCAGGCAAACCAAACAAGCACACCTTAAGCAGTATAAAATTGACCCTCTTTTATTAGCTGTTTTATTTTTATTATTTTATTTTTAGGGGGCTAGTATGCCTGCTTTTCTCAGCCCAATCAGTGTGAGGTTGCCATGGAAATTGCAGTTTGTGCATGATATTATCCACAAACACCCAGTGTAAAACGTTCATTAATATCTGAAAATAAAGCTCACCTGAGAAGTAGGTATTAGTACTAGTCACCTTGGCAGACTGCCTTACTCAGAACAATGTACAGATAAAGGTGCCTTAATACAGTGAACTTCAGAAGTATTTGGTCAGTGACGCATTTCTGTTGTTTTGGTTCTGTAAAGTGCAGGCTGTCAGCTTTAATTTGAGGGTATATTCAATATTCATCCTTATTGGATGAACCATTGAGAAATTACAGCAGTTCTGGAGTACAGGGCCAAAACAACGAAAAATGTGTCATTGTCCAGGTGCTTTTGGAGTTTGCTATATATAGCTGGTCCTCTAAAGTCTGCAGTATAAGGTTTGTGCAGCAGCTGCGCTTTGCTGTGACCTGCAAGAAAGGAGATGTTACAAAGCGGTAGAAAAATATACAAGAGTTTGAAAATAAAGCAGGTTCAAAAATGGAAATGACCCTTGACCCTGCTGGAAATGGACCATTCCAGTATCAGCAGCAACTGATATATAGCACCTTTATACAACTACGACGTAACCATGCCCAAATTCTGAATGCTTTACCACAAATGTTTTTAAGAAAAGCTGTCATGTTCATAAAAGATAACGTGAAGATAGCATAACATTCTGCCATAATGTCTGTTCATATGCCTTTTGTGATAGTCTTAGTCTTAGACAATAATCCTTATTTATTCTTACTATTTACTGATATTTAAAATCTTTTTGTATGTTGCTATTATCAGCAAGCGGGTATTTCAATAATGGCTGTGCAGTACAGAGTAAGTGTTGTGTTGCCTGCTTGTGTGTTCTGTGGATATGATGGATCTATTTTAATATTGTCTAGTTGTTATAATGGAGGGTGGGGTCTAACTGTATGTTAACAGCATATTTGATGATGGTGTCAGAATTAATTTCCACCTTCGGCGACCAAAATTACATTTAACATATTGTCATTTATTAAGTTGCGGGGTTTTTTTACCGATTGAATACAAGTACCTCGCTAAAGACTGGAACATTAGTGCCTAGTAAGATTCAAACCTGCAAACCTCTCTGATAACATACATTTGCCCAACCTTTCTTCAGCAGCAGCGGATGTGATCACTTGATCTGCGCTCGAGTGCTTAAGTTTTGTAGGCATATCCCTAGGCAACCTTTAACCTTAATTTCAATGTCCCCCATAGATTGATTAAGTGCTACGACAGGGAGAAGTCAAGACTAATTCCAAGAATGAACCTCAGGGCTCTAATAATGAGGATGGCCTTTCTCCCCCCACACGCAAGTGTGTCCTTGATAGTGGCCCAGTTGAAAAAGAGGGTGCACAAACACCCCCACACACACACACACACACACACATGCACACACACGCACACACACGCACACACACAATTGTCACATTAACCTAGTTCTTGTAAATATGTGTGAAGATCATTCGTCTGGTGACGATGAATGACCAGACGGGCGGCAAAGCTGTAGGCAGATGGAACACAGACTGAAGCATGCCGACAACTGGAACTGCGCTAGCAGGCTGAGCTGGCACAGCGATGGCACCACAGAAAAAAAGGCAATATTCACAGATTTATTACTAAATGCATTAGGTGGGAGTGCCTCATAATCATATTAGCACAAGCGACGTAGTGTGTATGTGGGCTGCAATTGCTGAGCTGTTACGAGCTACCCCAGCAAAAGAAAAAATCCTCAACAAACGCGGAGAAAGTAGGTTAAACAGCTTGCCCAAGAGTGGATTTGACTCTCATGCACAGGCACATATTTCATATTCAGTGTAAATTGGGGGAACATTTGTGTCAAATAACTGAGTGGTGCTTAATTTGCAAAAAAAAAAAAAAAGCAAAACAAAAACTGGGTCAAGGGCTGGAGCTGAATATTCATCCACGGGGAACGATTCACCCGGTGGAGGTGGGGCGGGGAGGGCGGGGAGGTGGGGTAAGAAACACAACAGAGGGCAAAACTGTCCACTTCCTGTGAGGTTCAGAAGATGTTGTACAATGTGTCTTCTCAGGCAGACTGAGGAAAAACAGCAGGAGACCTGGCTTTGAATGACAGCCTGCATACAGTCTATCCTCATAGCAATCACATCTGTAAGTTGGGTCTTGAACTGGAACCGCTTATGACTGGATCAACCAGATTTCTATGTTTAAACTGTGTTTTTCTGTCTCTTTGTTTTTCATCTCTCTTGTAAGATGTCTTCCTTTTTCTGGCCACGTCAATTGGTATCCAAAAACTTTGCTTGGTCGTTAATGCTAGATACGAGATTCGCTGTATCCAAAATATAAATTTTATTTTTTTTCACATACTATGCAACCTTACAATTGTTTGTTATAAGTTGGGTGAATAAAAATGCTAAATAAATAAATGAAAATAAATAAAATAACTTAAAACTAAATTAACTAATTAATTAAAAATCTACATCAGTGTCAGAGGGGTACAGCTGTACCCTAACCCTTAAGCCTAAGCTTAGCCGTGGGTTGCTGGTTTTTCAGAGTGCTGTCATTGTACCCTGGACTGAGACACCGTTCATTGCTTCAACAGAGGCCCAGTACTCTGAAAGAGCACACTATGTAAACTGCCTTCCGCCAGCCAGATAAATAACAAGCATGATAAGATAATGCAAAGCAGGCATTCACAATGGTCTACACTTGGCATTAGATCTCTGTATTACTTGGCTTCAGTTTAAGCAGTCAAATATTATCCTTTATTTTGTATACATTACATTAGTTTGACTGTAATCACAGTAAACAATCATGCTTGATGATGCTGAATTGTGAAATTACAGTTTCAGGATTTTCTTGCCTTGGCAAGTAATGCCATACTTTTATGCAGTGTATACTTTTTTGCATGCTTATTGTAGGCAACTGTATTTCAGCAGAGAGTGATTATAATGGTACCTTTTCTCGCAGAATATCAAACATGTTTCTGTCCTGGAGAATTGAGGTATTCATGTAATGAATCAGAACAGCCAAATGGGTGTCAAATGGGGGCTCAACAATGCTGAATTCAGTTTCATCCTCTCAAAACTGGAACCCGCAACCCCCCACTCCCCGCCCCGCCCACTGATAGTGCTAAACTGGTATCTGTGTTGGGTGTTGGTGTGGGTGTGTGTGTTGGCTTGGTGGGGTTTGGGGGTTTGTTCACCAGGGGAGAGTTTAAACAGAGACGAATTGGGGGATCTGGGACCCGCTTCCTTTGGCTCCATTACACCTGTGATGCCTTGCTGTAATGGCGCCCTAAGTGAATTTCCCACCCCTCCCCGCCACTGCATTAACCCAGTTCCCTCAAATAGGTCCCCGGAGTAATGGATCCATAATGTAATCTTCTCCTGCTCCGTTTGGCAGCTTTCGCTTTTGTTTTATTCATTAAATCAGCTTCACTCCTGTCCGTTGTTTAAAGACGTTGTGCCGTAACGTTGTGTCATTGCTCACTCTTCATGTGCCTCTCCTTACTGCGACAATGAGGTGTGCCACTCACCGCTTTTTAATTCATCCATAAACAAAGGTGTGATCTAGGTCAAGAGAAGGTGTTTTGGAGAGGGTGCGTAAGTTCAGATAATAAGTATGATTTTTCACACCCAGCATCGAGGACATTGGCCAAAAAAAACATTGAACTAAAAAAAACATTAGCTTTTCAGTAGCGTTGCTTTCCGCTATCCCATAGTGCTATTGCCAAGAATGAGTTCATAAATAATACAATCAACAACAGTGACTAAATATTAATATATTTAGCCCCACCTGAGGACCACAGTACTAGTCCACAAACTAGAACCACAAACAAAGGTCTTGAAAAGTAGGTTGAAGTTTAATGCAAACTGTTTCAAAAAGTGTCAACTGGCAGAAGTCACAGCCACTGACAGAGCACTACAAGCGACCACTTTGAGCATGCTGCTTAACCTGAATTGCTTTGGCAAATATCCCGCTGTATTAATGGATGGTTTGTGAAAATGAGAGCCGGGCAAATTCCTGTGCACGAGGGCATGTGGTCAGCAAATGAGGAAGAAAACCTAGAGCTGAAACCCAGGGAAAAAAAATATGTTTTCCATCACTCCATCACTTCCGTGTTCTCTTTTAGTTCAGCGTTCAGGTCTTGGTATCACTCAGTGGCAATGGACTGTTTGAGGTGTGATCCCTCAGACCAAAACTGTTCTCCCAGTGGGGTGGGTGTGAGTTTGGCGATTGGGTGGATCATTGAGGCAGGTCGGCCCTGACCTGGAGCCTCAGTTTTGGTAACAGTGTCCCCCATTAACCTGGTCAGCGCCTCACCTACATTGTCACAAAGGTGATGAGGACGGCTTTCAGATAATTGACGGCTCGGGTGTGCTGAGATGGGGTGGAGTTGGGCAGGGCGGGGCAGACAGGTGGCAGCGGACTCCCTGTTCTGTTTTAAAAATAAATGGGAGCGAGAGGGACAGGGACACAATGACAGAACGTTTTAGAGCGAGTCTCGAAAAACACCTTTCCTGGAACAGGAGATAATGCCCCCCACCCCCTATCCCTCCTCACACCTCTCCTCAATTCCTTTGTTCTGAGTGCAACCCAATCCGCCCGCGGCGACTCGCCGAAACCACCGAGCACGTGTTCCCATGAGTACGTAACTGCGGGAACACGGCGGGACCAATGGGACCAATGAGGGTACTGAACACCCCGCCCTGGTTACACAAACTCGCCCACCTGGACCACAGGATCACAGAGATCTCTCACGGTCTCCTGGCCACAACATTGCAGAACGCTACTCTCGAAAATAGCCATGGCATGACAAAAATAGAGAAAGGTTTTTTTCTAATCAGTAAAAAGAGTTTTAATTAATTCCACGTTTGTGTATTTCCAGCATCATAGTTTAATTGTGGTGGAGAGCCACTCAAACCCACGCCTGAGCACTGATTTGAGGCCATCTACCACGCCTGTTCCACCTCAGTCTCTGCTCCCTAACACCTGATGCGTGTAGTGCTCAATGTTTATTTTTACAGGTAGTATTGTGATGTGTTTTGGATTCTGTGATCTAGTGACAGATGTATGGTAGTATACTTGGCTTCCCCTGTGTAGTCAGGTTGCATAAGTTAACTGCTTGAATAGTGTTATGCTTCCACTCACTGGTCTGGGAATGTTGGTAGCCCGGTGTGACACTGTTGCTCATTCAACTCGAACGGATGCAGTTACGTTCTATTGTGCTGGAAGTTGCTCTGGATAAGAGTGCCTGCTAAATGAATGTAAATTAATGTAACTGTGGTTGTCAGTGACAGAGTGTACAATCCAGTCAGGAAGAGTGGTGAGGTGGAATAATGGAAGCAATGAGACCAAGCTTGGAAAACTCATCTCGATCACTTGCACACCACCGCGTCTTGTACAGAAGCACATTGTACAGTGTTTTGCCAACTTGGATCATGGAAGTCATCCTTTTAATTTCTGCATTTCTGCATCTCTGATCATGAGTACACAAGCCAGGGAAAATGTGCCAAAAGGTAGAAGGGGAGGAGCCCATCTAGAAACTAAAGACAGAACTCTCAATGTCCAGGGTTGCCAAGCCCTTTGGTGTGTGCTATTTAACAGCACTGTGTCTGCAGTCACTATACATTCATATATTACATTACATTACAGCCATTTAGCAGACGCTCTTACCCAGAGCGACTTACATCGTTTACAGTTTTTTACAATGCTATCCATTTATACAGCTGGATATTTACTGAGGCAATTGTGGGTTAAGTACTTTGCCCAAAGGTACAACATCAGCGCCCCAGCAGGGACACATTATACCTCAATTCCTCACCACTGCTCTAAATGGCTGTGTCTGATTGGGGCATCTTCAGGATCAACAGCTTCCTCTATGTCAAAGTGCCATAGACACCTGGGTGTGGCCATAATAGCCGACACACAGAACACAGAAAGACAGGGGCTCCAGAAGGCACCACAGCCTACCAGACACATGCCAGCCTGGTGCTGGATGACTGGCTTGGGGCAACATGTTGCACCCAGGCACACGGACATTGCAACAGATTCTGTTTTTGTCAGAGGCATCAAAACTTTGAGTGCCAGGCCTATTTTGCTAATGTGTTTGTAGTGACTTGTTATATCATGATACATTCAGTGAATAACTTTCAATTTTTGTAATGTCAAAGCATTTTTGTTATACACACACACACACACACACACACAAACACACACACACACACACACACACACACACACACACACACACACAAAATATATAAAGGGGGTAGATGAAATAATGGAAACACCAAATGAAAAAGGACTGATATTTTGAGGGAACTAAATTAAAGAGGCCTAATTAGGGTCTAATTAAAAATTAAAAACACATGTGTTTCATGTTAATATTAATACCAATAACCAATATATATCTACTATAAAGGCATTTAAAAATCAACATTTTATATGTAAGTTTCTAAGGCAACATGGAGGATCTAACAGATTTTAATAGAGGTCAAATATTTGGTGCCCAACTTGCCGGTACGGCAATCACAGAAACAGCAAAATTATTTAATCTGTCAAGTGGGACAGTGTTGAAAACCATGATGGCATACGCTAACATAACAGGACAGTTGCTTAAAACCACAAGTGCCTGAAAAATTACCATAACACTGTATGTTATATATATATATATATATATATATATATATATATATATATATATATATACATACACACACACACACACACACACACAATATATGTTTGTGTGTGTCGGGTGTGTATATATATAGGACCACACTGAAAACTGGAGCAAGGTTTTCAGTGCTGTTGGCTGTATTGAAAATGAGAAGAGTCTGTAAATGTGGGAGTGGAGTGGAGCCCATTAGCCCCTAATTAAGCTCGCCTCCATTCTGGCTCCCCGAGGTGTCAGCATCAAAAACATTACAGGCCTGGAGAGAAGCCGCCTCTACGCCACCAGCGTACCTGGGGGGTCAGCGCTTTGAACCTCTCTGAAAAGAGGAGAGTGCTGCAAGTGGTCTTACAATCCCCCCACCCCGACCCCCCCCAGCAACCCCCCCTTATCCTCAAACCACTGGCAACTTTCAATGCAGTGACCTACTTATACTCATCTATAATTGTTCCACCCAGATGTACAGAAATGAATGGCCTCCCTCGAAACAGCATTTTGAGTATCTTTGGAGTGAGCTGACATCTGTGTTGTCTGTGCTCAGCTCTGTGTGCCTGCTTACCCTGGCCCCTCTGCGGCACCTGCCTGGCTGAAGGAATAGGTGCCACCGTTTGCCGTTTTCTTTCTGCCCATTTGCACGTGCCCCATTCCCTACTGCTCTCACACTTGTTTGAGCCTCTTCCGTCGCTTCCTGTTTGTCAGCAAGAGTCCGGCCAGAAAGCATTGTTTGATTCTGAGCCAGAATGAGCCTCGTGCGGCCAATCGGATGCAGCCAGTCCGGTCACGGAGAGTCCGAGAGGCGACTCTCTCCCACGACCCGCCCGTGACCTGTGGGCTGCTAACTCCAGATGTACGGAGGTTTAGCCAGATGCAAGCAGTTACACCCCGCTGGCTGACTTGCTGGAGTCAACACCGAGGAGTGGTAAACACAACGGGCTGCTCTCATGCTGATGAAGCCAAAGCTGCAGCACTTGCCATTGGTACACAGCCCAGATGTTGCATGGCAAGATAGCAATCTGAACTGTGCATGTGTTTGTGCATGCGGCACTCTGTGTGTGAGAGTGCATGCAAATATGCACATGTGGGGCTGGAACACTGTACATGTGTGTAGTATGGTGTGAATGTGTGTGTGTGCGTGTGTGTGTTTGTATGTGTGTGAATGTGCATGCATGTGAGCGTGTGTATGTGTGCTTTTGTGTGCATGTGTGCACGTGCGTGCGTGACTGCGTGCGAGTGTGTGCGCATGCGTGTGTGTGCGCGCACATGTATGTGAGCGTGTGTATGTGTACTTCTGTGTGTGTATGTATGCGTGTGTGCATGTGAGCGTATGAGTGTATGCGTGCGTGTGTGCGTTCGTGTGTGTGTGCGTGCACGTGGGTGTGAGTGTGTGTGTGCATGTATGTGTGTGTGTGCGTGCGTGTGTGTGTGTGTGTGTGCCTGTGTGTATGTGTGTGTGTGTGTGTGTGTGTGTGTATGTAAGGTGTGGCTCCTGAATCATGCCACACCGCCACCCTCTCTATTTTTATAGCCCTTATTATAGCCCTGTGGGAGTGTTCGATCCAGGCACGGCTTGCGCAGAGAGGAGATCGATACTTATCGGATTGGCTGCGGCCCCCTGAGTAAGCTGCCCTATGGAAGTTCTTGTGGTGTTTAAACTTGGTTTGAGTGAACCTGACCGCAATAGGACCCCCTGAGCGCACACACACCCCGGGTGATAATAAGCCATTTTACTCACCCCACACCACAGAAAATCACTTTCTTATGACCGCATTAAATGCTCCCCTTGCGCTGGACTGATGCAGTTCTCTTTCGCTGTCCTCTTTTTTGTGTTTATTTTTGTACCAATACGCACAAAGTACACCTGATTTGCCTTAAAAGATCTACACTGCAGGACCTACACCGACAGCAAAACGTAAAACCGAGACAAAACAATACAAAACAACACAACAACACCCTTTGGTGATGTGATTGATTACATGACATTACATTACAATGTCATTTTAGCAGGCACTCTTATCCAGAGCAACTTGCATTGATGACTGTTGATGTTAAATCAAGATGTAGTAGTTTTACCGGAGAAAAGAATCACTTGCATTGCTACATGAAAGGAACCACTCTTGTCAGTACACACATGTTGTCACACCTTGGTTCATTGGTCTTTTTAGGTGTCCTCTGAGAAGCCTGATCCAAATATGGCCTTGACTCAGGTAATGCTTTGACCAACAATTAAATGAAATTGCTACTTTTTTCCTTTTTACCACCAACGCAGTTTGCACATTCAACATTCATCAAAATGAATTAATAAAATTTTGCTTGCATCAAAAAAGTAACACTTATTTTTAATTGCCCGCCAGAGTTAAGAACAAATTTTGACCAAACCAAGGCCTGAGACTCAATGAACCATTGAGTCAGACTTTATATAAATTTACAAAAAAAACTGGATAGAATTTGCCCACATTCAGCACCAAAAAAGAAACACCATAGACACAAGGTTTGGGATCACTGGAGCTGCTCTACATAGCAGACAAGATGAATCTTCCGTCATTGTCTGTCGGTAAGACAGGTTCTAGGTATACCAACTATGCTACATTTTTTCCCCAAAGGATGAACTGAATACATTAAATTCAAATCATCCTCGTAATTTGTCTTGTTCCTCATTTTAAGCTATGTTTGTCATGAACATAACCAGAAGGCAGACATAAAAACAAGTTCAAGGTAAATTGCACAATAAGGCTGAAAAGATATTCTTCATATAGAGTTAAAAATGTACCAAACAACTTGTTGGAATCTGCAATGGCTTCAGAGATTCGTGGATCCTTCAAGGCCAAGCTCAACACAGTGGTACATTTGCCCTAGATTGCAGGAAAATATCAAGAGCTGCAGGATGCCTGGACTATTGTCATCATCACAAAGAATAAAATGGATTACAGCTACACTGCAGCCTGTGCAATGTCCTTTTCCACAGTGCACACAATGGAAAGGGCAGGTGTCGGCCATGGTGCGCAAAAAAGTGGCCCCTATTGGTCACGGTTGTAAACAGGAAGGCAGTTACTTTTTTCAAAGAAGTCCCCTTAATATTTATGAACCCATAACAAATTCTCTCCTGTCTCGGTTTCTGTTCTTGGCATGGAGATGAGTCCTGCTTATCTGATTGGTCAACAGGCGACCATTCTCTTAGAGAATGACAAGGACGATCCCAGGGACTTCCTATTGTAATTGAAAAGATCTAATTGCAATGCAAAGTTAATAGCAGGCATCCTTTTTTGTTCTGCCCTCCAGGCAAAATTATGTTAATCTGTACCTCCTTGGGATAAAGGTTTAACACCCTGTGTGCATAGCTCAAAATATCAGCTTCTTTGTGAAAGGGTCAGCTTGAATTATTCTATACAATTACCTTAATAAAAACAAAAAAACACAAAATCCTGCATTAATGTAAAAGACTGTCAAAGCTGACAATTTGTTCTGATACTTTAGTTTGCCCAAATATTTCTTTTGCTACAGCTAAGATGTGAATTATTACCAGAATTATTACCATTTTGCACCAGAAAATGGCAATTCAGCTCAGCTGCCATTTTGTACCAGAAAGCTCCCCACATATCAGGTGAGCTGCAGAACGAAGTATTTATTCATTCAGCTAAACTAAAAGGATTATTAGATGGATAGAAATTTATAACTTTTAAGATTTACAAGACTCATTGTGTCTTATGGAACTACATTGCTGTGTCTTACTACCTACATGTTTCACCATTCTTAAGTACTGGTAAGAGCTTCTTAGGAAAATCTTTACTACTCTACTTGTCCACCCAGTGCCAGCCAGAAGCAGATGGGCTCCTCCTCTGACTCTGGTTCTGCTCAAGGTTTCTTCCTATTAGTCAGGGAGTTTTTCCTTGCCATTGTCGCCTTTGGCTTGCTCTGAGGGGGTTTCAGGCCTGGAATACTGATGTAAAGCTGCTTTGTGACAACTTATGTTGTAAAAAGTGCTATATAAATAAACTGAATTGAACTGAATTGAATTTAAAATTTAGCCAAGACACCTGGAAACATTAGAGGACTTGTAGCAATCACAAACTACCTCCCTAAATGTCCTGTCTTTCCAGCCCCATGGCTGCTACCTTTCTGACAGTGGGCATGGCCAGGATTGGCATACAGCTTTCCCTGGCTGAGATGCAACAAACTGTACGCCAACTTTACTTTGACTGGAGACGCAAGGAGACATCATCTACTTTCTTAAATCCACAATAATGAGTCAACCACACACTACCACTGGGTTGCCGTCACCTGCTCCTCGACGATCTTCCAATCCCTTGGTGTTTCATTCCAGACCGCTCCCTCAGTCATGCTAATTGCTTTAAGAGGGAATCGAAAGTGTGAGCCGTTGTGGATAGATGACGTAAGCCGTAATCAGGGTTGATAGTCCATTATCCAACACTTTTGCCCATGTCGAATTTAGGAAACAAAGTGGTCGATCTAAAACCGAACGTACAATGTACGAACAGTGTATGATGCCGTATCGATTCGAATTAGAAAATGTAAACCTAGCTTTACTGAGCTCTTCGGAGAATCGAAGAATTCAGACGTAAGCACTGGCTATACTGTACTGATACACCGTAAGCCTGGAGTGATAACGTCTGTTTAGGTGGCTTCCTTTACCTCTGAGTATATTCCTATGTGGTGCGTTTTAGCAACGTTGTGACCATGCAGTGGCCATCATTCAAGGTTTTTTCACCTCTCTCTCTATATATATATAGTTTGGTAAGGATTGCGCTCATCACATACACGTCACATACACGTTTTGTTTCATTTTCTATGAATTCACACATGGATCGACAACAGTGCAAAGATACGATCTATTTGACTGTGTATACGATCTATTTAACTGTGCTAAATTACAGTGATCCGAGTCCTTTCTTTGAAACACTTCTTACTCACTGCTGCAGTGTCAATGAATCTGTCTGACTCGGATCAGGAGCGCCCCCCTGCGAAAAACATCACCGGGTGAGACAGCCATCTGTTGCGCGCCTTACTTCGCCTCACACTCCTGTAACTTAACCGAAACTCACTTTCAGCGTGGTGCAAATCCCACGAATTAATGCTTTCTGTGGGCTTTAATGAAAGTCATTTGACTAAGTAAATGCGTTTCTTTCTCTGAAAGGACGTACTGTATTGTTCCGTGTGAGTGAATTGTCCATGCTCTTTGCAAAGAAAAATCAAATAAAATGTTATGATTGTGAATGTTGCAATTTTCAAATAAGAGCGTTTGCACGCGCAAATAATTATCACGGTCACAATAGGCACAGTAGTTATCTTCTTATTATTGTTATTATTATCGTCGTTGCTGTTGTGTAGTTTTTCGTAGTTAGCAGAACAATATTTCCTTTCACAACCTCAGTAGAAATTGAAGTTAAATGCGGTTTGCTTTTAATTCGGCTGACCTGTTGCGCAGCCAAATGTGCTCAGACACGTCAGCTTCGCTAAAATCACATATGCTTTTCCCAATCCTGCTTAAAATCCACAGAAAATGTGTAAAAGACAGCTGAAAGCTTTGGTGTTTCATGGTTCGGCAGATATCCAAAAATGTCTTTCTCTCCCTGTAAAACATTAACCAGGCCTAATCGGGGGAAATATTGTATCTTGCATATATGAAACCGTTTATGCATAGCACTGTTGCATCAGTGTTTTTAAAACTCAGACGGGTGTTGGGAACACTCTGCACAAGGCAAAAGGACTGTTTATTTTCAACCTTTACCTCTCCGTATTTCTCTGGAATAGTAATCCAGCCCAGTTTCAGAAAGGCTGACGCAAAAGTGAGCACCTGCTAACTCGTTCTTTTTTTTTGTTCTTCAGAGCGCGACCGATGACGCGCTCGAGAGGAGTGGTCACCATTCCCTATATAATCCCAGCCGTCCCCGTACACAGACCAAGGAAAGCAACAGGCACACAGAGAGAGTTGTGTAGTGAGCAGAAGACTACCAACTTCGTATCTCTAGCTGCACATATACTTGCAATACGTATACAGTTTTCAGCGCAAACATGATCAAGAAAATGACGCCTTCGGATAACGAGTTCGACATCCCAGCAAAGAACTGTTACAGGATGGTTATCCTGGGGTCCACTAAAGTCGGGAAAACGGCGATCATCTCCCGGTTTCTGAACGAGAGGTTCGACGACCAGTACACGCCGACCATCGAAGACTTTCACAGGAAATTCTACAGTATCCGGGGAGACGTTTACCAGCTGGATATTCTGGACACCTCTGGAAACCACCCTTTTCCAGCTATGAGAAGGCTGTCCATACTCACAGGTAAATTGAGTTTTGAATTTAGCACTGCAATTGACAAAAAGGAGGAAAAGACAGTATGCGTGCAAGTTGCATGGTTGCATTCAACTCTGTCTGCAGATTCTGTGCAATAAAAAGTAAAATTTCAGTAGCATTTGGAAATGACTGCTTTGCTGTTTGCAGACCAGTATGATTAAATGTTATTATTATTTTTCCCCTCTAGGCGATGTCTTCATTCTGGTGTTCAGCCTGGACAACAGAGACTCCTTCCAGGAGGTCCGGCGCTTGAAGCAGCAGATCTTCGAGACCAAGTCCTGCCTGAAAAACAAGACCAAAGAGAACGTGGACGTTCCCCTGGTAATCTGTGGCAACAAGGGCGACCGGGAGTTCTACAGAGAGGTGCAGGAGGAGGAGATCAAAGAGCTGATTGCGGGCGACAACCAGTGCGCCTACTTTGAGATCTCTGCCAAAAGGAACACTAACGTAGACCGCATGTTTCAGACTCTTTTCACCATGGCCAAACTGCCCAACGAAATGAGCCCGGACCTTCACCGCAAAGTCTCTGTGCAGTACTCTGACATGCTGCACAGAAAGTCGTTCAGAAACAAGAAGCTGAAAGACGGGGACGCGTACGGCATTGTGGCACCTTTCGCCCGGCGACCCAGCGTACACAGTGACTTGATGTACATAAGAGAAAAGGCTATCGGCGGCGGCCAGGCAAAAGATAAAGAGCGGTGTGTTATCAGCTAAGAACTGTTCGGCGAACGTGCAGGACAACTACTACAGTGAGATGCGCAACAGCGGCGTGGCAGTAGATTGGTGCCCGCTAAAGTTTTCCGTCGTTCAGTGTGGAAGTCCAGCGGCAGAGACACCGAGATCTTCGAGCGCTCGTTTGGAGCAGTTTGTCGCTGTCCTGAATTGTGAGACTTCGCGACGCGGAAGCATGTTCTGTTTGCGACTTTATTTTGTTCTGTGAAGTCTTGGCGCATAGTGACGTGGCCTCAGAGAAGCTGAGCTGAGAAGCGAGCTCTTTATTTAAGCAACACACTGTAAAAAAAGTCCGTGTTACTAAGCCTGCCTTTACTGAGAGGCGACAGAGCGCTCCAAGCGCGGAGTGCGGTAGTGAGGAGTAAAGATGTTTACATTTTGTTATATTTTATAACAGATCATTTGAATGTTTGTTTCAATGTGAACAAAATCGATTGTGAATGTATATTTATTCGTATGTCGGCGTTTACTTTTGCAAAAAAAGAAAAAATAAAATATTAAAAACTAACTATCGTCTCCTGTGTTTTTCCCGTGCAGGTGGTGTGTATATACATGTAAACAAGATAATTAATTGTCTGAGGTTATTTTGACTTGTGCAATATTAAACTTTGACTGCTCAGTGAAGTTTGCAATTCACTTAACCAGTCACTATACTATTTATAACAAAGTTATAAAAACTTGGGAGATACCAAAATACACTTTTTATATAGCAAAGTTAGCCACTAGGCCTACTTTTGTGAATTAGAAAATGCATTTTGCAAAGCAAGGTCAGGATCTAAAATAAATCTTTCACAAACATGTTGCTTAGTCCAACATCAGAGATAGCAGGACCCACCAGACTGCAACCTTATCAGCTGCAGCCATTCACACAGCTTAAACTAGCTAAAAGTCTCCTTTTCCTTCCCTCTCAATATATCATTGAGAGATGCCCCTACAATTAGAAACAAAAATATAAGATGACCTCACAGTGTTTGGAGTAAGCGATCTTTGCATCAGAAGATGAGTTCATCTATCACTGACAAATGTTGTTTCTACTCAACACACTGTATACGAATTTGTCTGTTGTTCAGCAGAGCTTGATTCCGCCGGACATGTTACATGCACATTTGGCTTTGGAGACACATTGGCGGTGTATGGTCCAATCCAGGTTTACACAGTAATGACTAAACCCTTGGACATTATAATAACTTCAACTTGAGATAAACAGGGTCAGCCATTTGTTTTTCATATGTTGTTTCTATTAATTTTACTATTTTTGGCGAATTATTCTTATTCTTAAACCCCATGAGAACAGCATCACTTATTGCCTTATTGCAAAGTTGTGGAGCTAGGAAGAAAAATGAACTCTGGTCCACAGAAAAAAAAGAGTCAAAGGAAGCCATTAAAATGATGCCATGCAGATGTCTCCTGTCTGCATTATGCCAAAATGCAAAAGATACCTCTGCTTTTTGCTGAAGAAGAGGAGTCATCCTCAACTTTGCACTTGTGTCCCATCTTTTCATACTGCATCAACAACCATCTACAGCTACAACAGTATATGCCTCTGTATCAGTCTAATGACAATATATCAGTAACACTTTATCTGACGATAAACTAGGTAAATACTGGCAGTATTATTCAATAGAATTCTGTTGCATTCTTCTTGATGTTGAATAGGAGAGGTTGAGTAAGACTTTGGTGGGGCAGTGTATGCTCACTTTTTAGCCAAATATTGGTTTATATAGGTTTAGCACATACACGCTGGCAATGTTACACGTATCACCTGACAAAGTAAAGTGTGTTAAAGTAAAGGTTATGGCGCCGTCTGTTACTTCCCACACTGTTGAAGTGATTTTTCAGTTTTGCCAGCATTTGCAACATTGTGATGTTAAATTGTTATACAGAGCAACTTACCATAGGTTACAGTTTTTTTTTTACACATTACCAATTTGTATAGCTGGATATTTACTGATGTGATTCTGGGTTAAGTACCTTGCCCAAGTGCACAATAGCAGTGCCCCAGCGGGGAATCGAATCGTCAGCCTTTTGGTTTGTCCTGCTCCTTACCACTATGCCACTCCGCTGCCATGTCGACAGCACCTGGCCATTTACAGGTGGAGGTCAGAGGTAATGCAGGAACGGGAGTGCTGATGTTGCTCTGAATAGGAGTGTCTGCTAAATGAATGTAATGTTGAAGTGGAGCGAAGCCACTGCTCTTTCCTAACTCTGCAGTCAGAGCCTCTGCTTCCTCTGAACGTCACCCATGCATTCTGTTTTTTGTCTGACACGGCATAAATTGTCACCAGCAAATGACATCATTTGGGCCTAGAATTCCCCATTCCCAGTTCCCTATAGTTCTGACTGAAAAACACAAAAGACCACGCCCCCTCCAACTGATAGCGTGTATACAGTAAACATTAGGGTATTTTCGTGAGGTGCCAGCGGTGAGTGAAAAACAGGAAAGACTAGGCACTGTAAAGGGTACTTATTACGACTAATAAATACTGATTTACTGGCTTGTCAAGTGCCCTTGCGCAGACAGACTTTCACTGCAGCTGGATATTTACTGAAATGGTTTAACTTTAAGTGCCTTGCTCAAGGCCTCACTGTTAGTGGCCTACTTCATATCTGAGCCAGAAGCCTTTGGATTACAAGTCCAGCTCCTGAAACACGGATGGATAGGGAAATGCAGCAGCACATACAGCTCTGTACAGCACTGAGTCAGTTAATTTCCAAAATAATGGCTTGATACTGGCTTATTGTTGCTCTGCCCAAACCTGTGTGCATCCGCACAGACTGATGTGATTCTGTCCTCCGTGGCTAAGCTACGGTGGCTCTGAAGTGCAAAAAACAAAAACAAAAAGAAAATGCAAAAACAAAAACTTTTGGCCCTGAGGTGCAGATGCAACATACAAAAAAAAAGGAGTGGTCCTGATGTGCAGATGCAACATACAAAAACAAAAACGTGCAGCCCTGAAGTGCAAAAAAATGCTTTTTGTTTTTGTATGTTGCATCTGCACCTCAGGGCCAAAAGTTTTTGCTTTTGCGTTTTCTTTTTGTTTTCGTGTTTTGCACTTCAGAGCCACTGTACTAAGCACCTTCATGCATTAGCACCAGTCTGCTCCTGCTGAATAAGAGAACAAGGTCAAGAGCTGTGGCAGTAGAGGTTTCCTTTCCCATCATTATTATCCTCTTGTAAGGACTCATGGAAGATAAGAAATCTGTCCTTTTCAACTGGCCCTGCACGCCCTCCATTCACAGAACACGAACCAATGGAAGAGCGGACAGAGAAGGTTAAGTATCGCAATGATGTCATTGAAAAAGCAAAGAGACCAGGCAGCGGAGACTGAGTGCTCTGGGCGCATACAATGAGGGTAATTTCAGCTGTTTTTTTGTAGAGGACGCTGGACAAGCGCTCTGTCGGTGTGTTTCTGAATCAAGTTGTGACCGTATCAGCCCTTGTTTTCCTGCTTGGAAGTTTAACCATTCTCTTTGTAGTGTGGCCAAACACGTTGAGCGTCATTTGTGTTTGTTGAGACTTCGCGTTGGAGTTGCAAATTGACCCTTTTCCTTTGAACCATGTCCTTTGGCATAAGGAACCAAAGAAGGCAGAGGTCGTACTTAGCCAGCTTTTGAAAACTGACTAAACAGCAGACCATGCTGTTACAGGTCACCCGCGGAGATGTCGTGCAGTGATGTGATGCCGATACCTTTAACAACGCCCACAATCAGTAGAGCAACCATTTCAATCAATGAATCACAGGAAGCAATGAAAACTTTGCTGTATACAGCATTACATTATTGGCATTTAGCAGACGCTATTATCCAGAGCAAATTATATGAATTACAGGTTTTTTTATCCAGCTGTATAAATGTTATCCTTTTATAAAGCTGGATATTTTCTGAGGCAATTGTGGGTTAAGTACCTTGCCCAAGGGTACAGCAAGCAGTGCCCCTGTGGGCAATCAAATCTTTCGGTTACAAGTCCTGCTCCTTAACCACTATGCTACACTGCCACCCCCAGCAAAAGACTACGATTGGTTCAAATGTAAGTGCTAGTCCCACCCATTGTGGGGTTCATGAAGCCTCACTGCTGCTGTTAACCCTCTCTGAACAAAGCCAGGGTCCCTCACAGCCCTGATGCCACAATTACTACTACTCTTTGACTTCAGGAGGGATTGGGCCCAAAATCAAACATAAGGATGCCTTTGTTGCATGGACTGCAGAGTATTTTCCAGTAAACGAGATTTCTAAGAAACAGTTGGCTGCAGCAACAGTTTTCTCCTCTGAAATCCCAACAGCCAGGCTGAGGCGCGTCGTGACCTCATAGCGGGGGTCATTGTGGTTCTCTCTGGAGGGTGTCCGCTGTTTGCTGTGGTGAAGCACAGAGAACGGGCAGCTCCTATTTCGGCTGGGCCAAGCCACTCCACATTCCATGTACACAAACTTTCACCAATGAGATAAGGCCACTTCCCGGTGCTGCCCATAGCAACCATCCTGAGTGGACACTAAACACCACCACATAAACCTCAGTTTGACAAATGTATGGCATATTTGTAGCACAGTGGTAAGGAGCAGGGCTTGTAACTGAAAGGTTGCACTGGGGCGCTGCTGCTGTACCCTTGGGCAAGGCACTTAACCCACAACTGCCTCAATAAATATTCAGCTGTATGAGTGGATAGGATGTAAAAATTGTAACCTTATGTAAGACTCTCTGGATGAGAGCATCTGTCAATGGAAAAAATGTCAATGTAATGAATCTGAAAAATGATGTTGAGAATATGTAAGGTACTACTGGTGCTTGCTTTAGTCACCATCTAAGTTACCCCCTCTCTCCCGAGTAAGCTTCTTTTGTAATGACCATATATATGTTTTTTTATAAAAGGAGCACTCAGCCATTGCCTGTTGGAGTTCACTGTTTCTTGTTTTGCTGTAAACTGTCTCCCAACTAGGTCATGGAGCAGGTTGAGGCTCAATGACTCCTAGGAAAGGCTGCGTCATAAGGAGAGAGCTTCCTGTCTGCTGTCCGTTTCTGCAGAACTGGACACACTCACCCAATGATTTCCCCCAGAAGCTAAAAGCTAAAAGCCTGCCTGCCCCACTTACCAAATCAGCAGGTGGTAACTGGGCAACATAGGTCACCATGAATCACTCTTTTTGTGACTGGCATCGCTCTTTTCCCCTCTTTGTGCTTGTGCCAGAAACATTGAGTCTCGCCGCTGATATTGTGATGTAACAATCGGATGCCAACAGCCTTGTTTATAATAACACCGCAGCTGTGATGCAGGCCCCTTTACCTTAACTAAACCTCTTGAATGGTCCAGTAACCCAAAAACTCTGTTTTCTCTGATTTCTCCACAAGGCCCACCTGACCATTTGCACGTCCAGCATTAATGTCTCGACAGAACAATCGGTCATTGATCTGAATGATGCGTTGAACTTTCTTTTCGCAGCTACTGTGGAGCCCCTTTTACTAATGACTCTACGCAGTAGGAGCCAGAGCCTGAGAAAATTGCTCTTGGTCTGCGCATTTGGTTGCTGTTGTGGTTCAGTTAATAAAGGTTGTTCACGCAATGTCAGCGAGATTCATGTGGAGGTCCCCTGTAGGGTGTCCAGTGAGGGAGGGGGGTCGTAAAAGCTACCGGGTGCGATACCTCTGAGCCCCCCGTCCGCTGCTTCCTGGAGGGCCCTCAAACACCCGCTGGGTGGAAAGTGTGTCAGTCTCACAGAAGCGGGGGCAGTGAGTCAGCAGGGTAGGGTTACGCTCAGGAGGATGTAACCCGAAATATCACAAAGCGCTCAAGCAGAGGGAACAACCCCAGAGTGAGTTATGTAACTTACATACAGGACGTGCAGTCCTGTTCATCTTATGCAGCTGGGTGTTTACTGCACAGGTGAAAAGTACCTTTCTCATGGGTGCAGTGGCAGTGTCTCTCATGAGACTCAAACCCGCAACCTCCCTCAGTTTAAGGCTCAGCCTGTCCACTATTCCACCCTGTTGTCCTCATTTAAGTGCTTCTATCATAAAACATAGAAAAAAAAGTTTTATCCTTCAATCTTAAAGAAAGTAGAGACCACTCTTCCTTACTTATTTAATAAATATATTTATGTAACACTGGAAACAGATGAAAGGTATTAGAATCCAGTGGCCTTTTCTGTTTGTTTGTTCTGAATAAACTTCCTGAGGACTCAGATACTGCATAAACAGAAACAAGCAAGACAAAATTAAATTCAAGATCATATCTGATGACAAAAAAGGATGAAGATTAAACTCACTTATGTAAAAAAACAAATAAGTAAAAAAAAAAATCAACCCTGTAAAATTGCGCTGACCCATTATGGATAAATGGACCCACATGTGGACGGCAGGCACACAAAGCCTCATGCAGGCCTAAGCAGTTCGAAATCTCTGGGCAAGGAGAGCTGTATTGACATGCACCATTTTCACCCCCTTTGACGATCACTTGTAGATCTTCCACTGTAAGTGATTAAGCCTCTTCCTCTGCCAAGAGACATACGACACCGTTGTCATGTCGTTCTCCTAATTCCTCCTGACCCAGATTCGCGGCTCGGCCCTCCCCTGATTGGGTGCGGGGGCCCGGCTCCAGCTGTGGACCCCGCTGACAAACCGCCCGTCCCTTGCCCAGAACACCCGCCGCCAGGCTGAACCATGACTCCAGCAGCGGGCTGTCTCCTATTATCCCACAGCTGGGCCTCAATTAGCGCTGCGCTAACTCTACCCCAGCGCAACGGGGGTGCTTAGGGGTGCGTTAGGGGTGCGTTAGGAGTGCGTTTCCTGCCCCCAGAAAGACCTAAGTGCACCCTCGATGTCTACATAGTATTTATGACTTGGATTGCAATCGCTCCCCTCTGGGTTTTCTCCTGGGCCGAGCCTGCTCTGACCCCTCAGATGGTACTCTGTTAAAGCTGGGTTGGTGCTCAATTAGTGCAGAGCGATGCGGGACAGGAGGAGTCCTGGTGGGGACGGGCGGTGGGGGGCTAACAATGTCGTAATGATGATATGCCGTCTCGTGGTGCCATTATGGGATGTAATGATAGCGCCTGATAGCAATCGTCAGGCTAATTCCATCAAATCTATCGCATCCGCAGAGTCACCGCTGACAGGTCTGGCATCGTGCCGGTTATTATGGAAACAAGAACATTCTAAATATTTTAAAATTCTATGGCAAGTTGCCATGGAGAGTGTTTTTGAGAGCTTTCTTTTGACATTTGCTCAACACTGACAATAACTTGGTAAGCGGGGGAATGAACAGGGCCTGATTATTGAGGCCCAAGGGGTTTTCTCTTTGATCAACTTAACACTGTGGTGTTGCACTTCACACCTTTCCTAAACTGGGTCAAAGTGGAATCCCACTACTCCCACCACTAACACGGATCGCTGGTCACCACTGCTCCAGGAACCTGTTTCCACGCTGATATTACGGCAAGATTTATGCAATGCCGCAATGTAGGTTGCAGTTGACTGAATAAAACCATCAGTCATCAGAAATGACCTAGTTACGGCTAAGCTTTTAGCTTTTGTTCTTGAATGGGTTCAGGCAGGAAATAACACACCAGGGCTGCCAACCAAAAGGCAGAAACTACAGGGATTTTTTTTCTTTGTCTTACCTAATACCATTTTGTCATGTTTGTCATGACATTTTAAAGTGCTCTCTACAAATAGACTATTGAAACATTATATATATATATTTAATATTTCAATAGTCTTATTCTCAAATTAAATACAATACCATACAATATTACCGCATACAATGACACCCTGTGCACAGATGTCACAGATGTCTTATGAACATCAAGACCAGAGGGATTTTATTGTTCACCTGGGGCTTTGATGAACTGGACTGCTCCAACGAAAAACATATGGACCAGGGAGGAAGTGTCTAAACCTCTACAGCCAAAATCTCTGTGTGGCTCTGGATTTCAGCAGTGAGTGCTTGTTTATTGGTGATGATCTCGGAAAATGCATTCAGTGTTGGTCATGCATTTGCAGTTGTAGTCATGTGTGAAAACCAGACGTGTGTGTCATGTGTGCTTGTGTCATGTACGTCAGCACCGGTCATTAGCTGGGTCTTCTTTATAGAATAATGTCAATGCCTCTGTCATGAACTCCAATACAGAATCCTCAGTCATCACTGGTGGGATCCTCCTTCTCTCTCACACACAGACACACACACACACACACACACACACACACACACCCGTGTGTGTATCCTAATGATTGGGGTGCCTGTTGTCTCGTGCCTGTAAGCTGTTACGCTGTTAGTCACGATTAAGAGGCCGAGCATACTTCCTTTGCCACCCTGCCGGTGTCACATTGAGCTGGGGCCGGGCTGACGTAAGAGTCAGTGTGCGGGACAATGGGGCCAGTTGTCAGGGACTGGCAGCACGCGGCGTCTCGTAGCATGTGATGGGCGTATGGTGGCATGGAGCAGCCTCTCCCATAATCCTCTGGGACACTCCCTCCTGTCCTCGCTCGCTTGGGTCACTGCCTCAAGCTAAGTCACTTACTAACCGGGGACCAGTAGCCACTCCATCCACATGACCAGATGGGACACACACATACAGACACACACACACACACACACACACACACGCATGCACACTCATGCGTGCACACTCACACATGCACACAGTCACACACGCACAGACTTGCACACATGCACATGTGCACATACGCCAGAGATTGGGCCAGAGTGGTGCCGGAGGATGGGGTCATGCATATCGCTAAAATGCTACAGCTAAAACTCCGAAGCGGACCGACGTGCAGACGCACTGTGTGCGGGACCGAATGCAGTTCACAGCCATCTTGTTTTGCTGTGTCCGTACCTTGAGCGCAGTGCGTACTGCGTGGTGCCCTCTCCCAGCTCTCCCCTGGACCAGCTCCCACAATGCAGCCTGCAGGTCGCAACACCCTGTGAGCCGCAAGAGAGGGACCGAATGCAGCTCGGGCAATCAGGAGTCCTTTATAGCGGCCAATTGTGGACCATTACCCCCTTGGTGCGCTCCAATCACACAGACCCACAGGAGAGGGCCGGCGAGGGAACTCTCCCTCTCGGTGCTAATGGGGATGATTGCAGTCGAGGGGGCATTTCAAAGGGACCAGAGAGAACAGGACGTGGATTTCGCGGCAGCACCACTCCGTGCGGTGGGATCCGCGTATTCTCATTTTGCCAGAACAGCCCATTGTGGCTCTTGAATAAGACGGGTGATGCCTGACATTCAGGAGTGCGTCCTCTGAGAAAATCCCTGCGGTTGCGAGAAGACCACTTGAGAAGATCTGGCAATGGGTTAGATCAGTCTGTACCAACTAGGCCTTTTTTCATTATAAAGAATCACAACAAAAAATACGCCTGAGATGTTCAAGTGGAAAAAAAACTAGGTCACCAAAAGGATACTTCTGATTTGTACTGAAGTTCTGATGCCTGCTCTCACACCGGACTGTGGTTTTTAGGCAGCTTATGGTTTGATAGTGGTGTTCTGCATGTAGGTTTAGCAAGGGAAGACTGTCCCAGGCACTTACTGTTAATGAATTATCAATTGTTTATAACTGATACAATCAGTACAAATAAATGTGCAATTCTCTCCAGCAAAAAAAAAAAGTTTTTAGAAATGGATGTGTGTGGTAAAGTGAATGTGTGCAACATGTTTGCCAGAATGTTTTGGGAATTATGTATGAAGGACCAGCAAATGCTCTTATAGACTGGTGTTATTGGTCAAAACGGGAACCTGAAAGGTGACAAATACTTGACATGTCTCTTCCATTCAGTATTCAGATTTTCAAATGAATGTCAACAGAGGGACAAAATATATATATATAAAACATGAAATATCACATGGTAACAATGTTTGTGGGGATCCAGAAAACTCCTCACCTTTTACTGTGATAGAGTCTGTTATTCAGATCTCTTCTGGAAACGCTCAGAAAGGCATTGTGCAATAAACCAACTCACCTCTTCAGTGCCCACCTCAGCCTTGGGGCTTAAGGTAAGTGTTTTTGGTGTTGGGTTAAAGATTGGCCCTGTAGTCCAGAAGCAGGAAGGGGAAAACTGTGAACGAACTCTATGTACTCTGGACCTTTCCCCCCTGAATCACCTGCTCCTCATAGCTTTTGTATCTTAATATGAAACCTATCAGTTTACACAATCCCTGTTCCATATTCTAAAGCGAAAGCTACGCACATGTGTACATCTGTCAGGCCATAAAATGTGGATAATAATATGTATTGTTGTTATGTTATATAATAATTATTATCATATATGATACCAATAAACAGATGCATATTATTATTATTATTATTATTATTATTATTATTATTATTATTATTATTATTATTATTATTATTGAAATTAAAAAAAAAAGGCTGGGAGATCCGTGATCAATAATCACACTCCAAGCCAAATATAAGTAAAACCATCATAAAAATATCATCCTAAATCAGTCACAAATTTTACACTTGTAATTCACATCTACTTTGTGAATTATTATTAATCAGATACTCTTATCTAGAGTAACTTGCAAGGCTAAGAGGAGAGTGAATACATATCACAGAAGTAACAACAACAGCATCCACAGGACAGCCAGACAACAGTGTCACTTTTGGTGTGCCGTGTAGACACAGAAGCGTGAGATACCCGGTGCACTGTATAGGTGTGTTAAGTGCGGATTCTTTACTCAAAAGACAATGTCCTGAGGGCAAAGTGTACCCTCTACATCGCAGTCGGGTTGATGGAGAAACGAAGCTTTCTTTCAGGAGACCTTGATATGATCCCACGGTCTGAGAGCTCTTTCCACAGCTCCATTGAGGTCTGATCCTATCGTCGGCATTCATGAGATCTTTTCCATAACAACAATCGGGAGAGAACGCAGGCGTTCGCCACGGGGGAACAGAAAAGCCGCGAGTGATGGAGCAAAGCAAAGGTAGCGCGCACGCTAACGAGCCGCGCTGACCTTTCGATCCTTTGTGGGAAAGCTGAATTGCTAATCAGATTTCGCATGTGTTTGTTTTTTTAAATACCGCCGCAAGGCTGGATCTGTGTTATCATTATTTGGCAATTGTTACGCTGCAAGGATGTTTCACCATTGTTATTTTAATTGCGATTTGATTCGGGGGACTTCAGAGCCGCGGCCGGAGCAGCTGACGCACAGCACCCGAGTCTGTTTAGAGAAAGCTCAGAACGCTTAAGCAAGCGTGTGTGTATTCATTAACGCTCACAGGAAGGATGCGGTGTGGCGCAAGAGAACACGCCGTTTGTCGTCTGTTAACAAAGTTTTTATTAAATGAGCTCGAATGCAAGCTTACTCCGTGATTTTTTTCCCTACAAATCAAGACTGGAGGCGAGGGGCCGGGCTCCAGCGGATGTTGCGCGGATCAGAGGTTATGCCGAGGTCGCTCGGGTCCGCTGCGCTGGACCCTCGGTGCTCGCCTCTACGCTTGGCTGCTCTCCGTCCGCTCGCTAACCTCCGTTGTGCGAAAGCAGGCGTGTGCAGCTGGCGACAGCCTCACTCGTCCGCTGCGCCCGGGGGTTAAACTTAAACCCCTGTGCCGTGACATTTCCTGTTGACTGTTAGCGAGCGCAGGGAGCTGTTACGAGCCAGTTTATTTAGCTTTGACGCGCTAGGCGGTGGCTAATCTCCAAAGGATTGGCCGGTGCCCGCTCCAGTGGCACAGGAGAGCAAACTCATCAAAGTGCTAATTTCACCATGGTTACATAACCGAACGGGCAGGACGGGCTCCAACAGCGCTGAGTGTGGAGATCTCTCTCCCCGGTGGTCACTGGGGCGCAGGGAGAACAACAGAAACCTTACGGCCGAGCTGGTTCACAGACGTCATAACAGCAGTCTCAAAAAACCTTCAGGCCAGCCAATATCCGGACGCATGTCACTGAAAGAATGGCGTGCTTGTCAGCGTTCCCAGCTGGCAGATGAGACGGAATGGGGCTGTGGCTCTTCTTCCTCTGGAATACATGGCACCCTAATCATATGATTGTGTTTAATATATGTAATTTCATGTGCAGATTTTACAACACGTATAAAGAACTGCAAACACAGAACTTATCATTTCTTTCCATTTGGTAAGCATGACTGATTACAGGGAAAAGTGGTAACACAAAATGCACATTATATGAAACTTTTTGATATTTAGGATATGACACATGCTGAGAGCTGTGGTCTTTCCTCCAGTGCGGACTCTCGCGTCCTTCTGTGCAGAGCTAACGTGTTGCATGGCAATGAAATTTGCCCTGCGGCATTCCCACTGATGGCATCCTTCGCTGCACCCAGATGGCAGTGCAATCCGATGGGTTAAAGGCTGCAAAACCTATTGGGGCAAACGAGGAGAGAAGACGGCGCCAGATGTCCAGATCCGTTTAGGAGAGCCTGACGATCGAACAGGGCGTGCACGCAGATGCCGGTGGGATGCAGATTCCAGCACCGACCTGCGAAGATGGCCTTGTTCTGCGTGGAACCATCCTTCAACCACACTCTGCTCTGTCTCGACCATTTAGGGTCACGAATCAATAGACTCTACCCTGGCCCTAACTCCCACCCCCTCCAACTTCCCACAATCTGGCAAGTTCAAATCAACATGACAATACCCAGGGTGTCAGGGGTCACCGCATCGAGAGATGTTGCCGGGCAACAGAGGTAGGGGGGGCCTGTTCCACATTCCTAAGCAATCTTCGATCCGTCTCTACCGTCCGCCTGTCTGTTCAGCCCCTTCACTGCATATTCTACCGGCAATTTCACAATTACTTTCACTCTTTACATTCACTCATCACCAGAGAGATGGATATATACTTCTTTGCGTGAATGGAATTCATTGAGTTCTCATCCTTCAGGCCCTTCCATGGCTAGGCTTTACAGTGATTTACATCTCGTTGAAAATGCTCTTTACATATTGGACCAGATCAGTATGTAGATAGATAGATTGATCAATAGATGGATAGAGAGGTACACAGATGGAGAGATATGTACCTCAGATAGCTACACAGATACATAGAAATACAGACGGTGAGAGGGTAAATATGACCACTCAATTCAGTCTAATTTTGAAATGAAATGTCTTTCTGTCTCACTCTTTCTCAAGTGGTCTCAGGTCATACAGGCAGCACTAAATCTCTATTGATTCCCCACTCTCCCCACCTTCCCATCTGTCTGTCGGTCTCTCAGTTACCATTGACTGGGAGCAGAGGGTTTCCTGTGCTCCCATTGGTGGTGTCCAATGGCGATCTCAGTGCACTGCATGCTGGGTAATGTCCTCCATCAATGCCCACTGCGTCTGAATAAACAGCAAATAAAGCTGTTTCTCTTTCTCCAGAGCCCTTGTGTAACATCCGTCCACAGTGTTCCAGCCTCCACCAGGACTCAGTCACCGGTTGGCTCTGAGTAAACCACCTTTAAATTGAACAGGCTGATTGATTGTCTGTGCACAGCACAAAGCCTAACCAGAACAGCCTCATTGCACTGGTTTTATTTTTTTTTTACTTTTGTCATTCTCATGGCAAGCAAGGTGTGGGGGGGAAGGTTAAAGGCTAAAGGTTTCAACCAGCACTTTGCCTGTATCTGCTGAGAAGGGTGGAACTCCTTGAAACCAATGGATACAAGGTTGGCGAGTACATCACCTTATATTAGTTACACAGCAGATGCTCTTATCCAGAGTGACACCCATAGCTTAGAGTTTTTACTTATTATCCATTTATAAAGCAGGATATTTCAATGAGGTGAGCTGAGTATAGTACCTTGCTTAAGACCTGGTCCTTACCACTACTCTACACTGCTGCCCGTTATCAATTGGGCATAATAGTTGCGTGCTATGCTAATCAGTGAATACATTGGAGAAATGGAATGTGAAAAAATGAAATATCAAGAAGTCGAGTTTTCATAAGGAGTGGTGATTCCATTTTCTGGTTATCTTACTCTCTACACACACATGCAGACAACATCAAACGCAGCCGTCTCTCCCTCGACTCTATATCCTGTGTTGCATCCGTTTCCTTTAGTCTTTCATATGATAATGGAAGTTTTTGTGATGACAGGTTATAGCCTTAATCCCCACAGTTTTGTTACCCCCTGTAGTTTCTAATCATTCCCAGTGTGTGGTAGTGTTTCAGTCTTTCACAAACATTTTACATTTACATTTTACATTGGCTTGATGTAGTTCCCGTCTAACCTGATGAATCCCTTCTGAGACCCACTGACGCACTCTCAGACCAACAATTAACTGTTAGTTCAGCAGATGTGATTTTCCATACTATTGTACTGTGGACGTTGTGTTTAATGTGGCTATATTGGTACTTTATTTGGCTTGGAGCCTGACGAAGGCACCACACCTGACTGTGGGGTGAGGCTGTTGACCCTCTGTGTGGACATATAGTCATTGACAGGACAAGTTTGTCTAGGTTTGGTTAATTGCATAGAGATTGTCTGTAAATTCTCTTCCCAAACCTTCATTTAGAACTTCAATAACCATCCTGGGCAGGTTATTGGTGGTCCTCCAATATCTGTAATATCCAGTAAAACTCTGCTCACACCCACTGTGAAAACCCCATGCAAACATTGATTTCTGTGAGTAAACTCTCCACCAACACCAGCAGGGAACACTTTGAAATGTACGTTCTAAATAGGGTTGAGAAAAATATATGTGAAAGAGTTAAGGTTTGGTGGTCCCTCCATCTCTCCTATCTCCATGATTTTTTACTGTCTGTAACAGTATAAATAGAAAAAGATGAAAAGAAAACATCTGAAAATATAGCCTGACTATTATAAAGCATGTTGCGTCTTTCCGTTTTTGGTAAATACCTTTATTGTGAAGCAAATTATTTCTGTAAATCCCAGAGATTCTGACCAACAGAACAAACGCTTCCTGTTGATAAAAGACGGTGACTTAAAATGATAACTATTTTTACCTATTGTGTTCCAAAAGTTGCATCAACTGCCATTTGAATTGAAATTTAACTGTGTGCTTTCCTCCCTGTAATCACCATGCTGAGTGAAAAGTGAAAAGCTAAGATTGTTCACAACTTTGTTCCCTCCGTTTCTGCACAATTCCAAGAGTACGGAAAAAAAAACATGGTTTTATTTCCATCATTCTTCCGAGCAATAGCAGAGGACTCATACCAGGAAATCGCCTCTCGTTTTAACTCAAATTGAGCCGATTAGTTTGGGGCAGACAGGCTGTGTTCAGAGGCAAAGTCTGTTCATTCTCCCTCTGACCCTCGAGTCTCAGAGCGTGAGTGTGGAGGCATCATGCAGAAGAGATGAATTACTCACGAGATCTGATTAGGCCGGTGCCGCTTGATTAACTGTCACGCGCTCATGACTTATTTCCCTCTTCAATCACGCTTACATCTCACTGAGTTAACAGTTCCTGCACATCTTAGACATGCAGAAATGACATTTTTTTCCCAGAATAATTGATATGGAGTATCTCGGACAACAGCAGTGACTAATCTGGGTTTCTAAACTGAAGACGTTTTTTTCCTCATCATCATCATCATCTTTGTCATCATCATCATCATCATCATCGTCGTCGTCGTCGTCTGCTTCTTCTCCATGGTATTAAAGGTTGTGTTAATTCAATCCAACCATATGCTTTGCCAGTCTTCACACGGAGTCATATCGATCCCATAGCAGGCTGTTAGCTTCATTAGCATCCAGATCCTCTTGTCACAGAAACACGCAGACTGAGAGCTGAGATTGTCTGCATTGCTGCTCCCGCATTGTGGCTGCGGTGCTGTGAAACTCCGCCTGGATCAGGCAGGAGGCCGGGAGCAGACCTGCGGTCTCTGTCTGACCATCTGCTCCTCCTCCTCCCTCCACATTGTTCCTGCTCCCTCTCCCACGCTCCCGCGCTCCCTGCCCCACCCAGGACACGTGCCTCCACACCCCGGCCTTGCATCTGCCTCGCGGCACCTGTCCGTCTGGCCAGCGGGGCTCCCTGCCTTTTTAGGGGTCCCATCTGGGGGTTCAGAGCGTAGAAGTGTGTGCTGTGTGGAAGCATGCACCGCTGTGTGCTTTGTCAGTTGTTTGCACTGCATTGTAAAGGACCCACATGTCCTGAGCAGCATATTCAGCATGTTTATCAGTAGAAGTATGCAGATTGTGTGTTGTGTTACAGCATTATGTTCTGTGTGTTGCATTGAGCATTGTGTTACATTGTGTTACATTGCGCTATGTAGAGCTGATAGGGCAGGGGTCCTTAGCACCTGTTGCAGACCCTCACAGAAAGTTGTGTTGCTTTGTGTCTTGCTGGGTTGCACTGTGTTATATCTCATTGCATTGTGTTGTGTTGTGCTGTCCGGTGCTTAAATTAGATTACATTACATTATTGGCAGTTAGCAGACGCTCTTATCCAGAGCGACCTACATCACATGACGGGTTTCTACATGTTATCCATTTATACAGCTGTATATTTACTGAGGCAATTGTGGATTAAGTACCTTGCCCAAGGGTACAGCAGCAGTGTCCACTCTTGGGAATCAAACCGGCAACCTCTCAGTTGTGAGTCCTGCTCCTTAATCACAATGCTACACTGCCACCCTGTGCTGTACTGCTGTGTGTTGTGTTGCACTGTGTACGTTTCGTTGCATTATGTTGTGGTCTGATGTGATGCTCTGCATTCCGTTGTGCTGAGGTGTCCTGTCTGCCCTTTGCCGTCTGCGATTCAGCCCCTGTTTGACTGGGACCACTCCTGCGTTGCCTGAACAAATGGCTGGATTGTGTGAATCATGTTGACAGAGGAGGTCAGGGCTCCCGGGTGAGTGGAGTGGCAGAGTGGGCAGGAGTGGGGGGTGGTGAGGTACCACTGACGGAGGTGCATTCTGGGTATTGAGTTCCCAGCACATTAAGAAAATGCTACAAGCAGGGGAAAAAGCCATCACAGCAGGGTGGCAAACAGTTCTAGAATATTTGCTTCTTCTACTCCAGACAAGACAAAAACAAAGCATTGCTCTCCAAACCACAAAAACAAAACACAAGCGTCACTCTCCAAACCACAAAAACAAAACAGAAGCGTTACTCTCCAAACCGCAGAAACAAAACACAAGCGTTACTCTCCAAACCGCAGAAACAAAACAGAAGCACAATGTTCCAAGCGACGAAATACATTACCCTCCAGACCACGGAAAACACAGCATTACCTTCTAAACCAAAAAAAGCATTACACTCTGAATCACGATAAAACAAACATTACACTCCAAATCATACGCACACAGAAGAACAAAGCATTATTTTCCAAATCTCCATACATCACAGCGCTACACTGCAAAACACAAAATAAAATATTGCAGCTCTTCTTAATGTCACGCAAATATGAAATTTACTAAAACTGTGTAAAAACAAACAAACATGATACACCTGCAGTATATTGTCAATATATTAAAAGAAACATTCAGTCAGTTTCAGATGGCAAAGTCACTGCCAAAAGAAAACATTTCATGTTCATGTGCATGTCAATATCAGGCACTGTACTCAATGTTGAGTGGATTATGGATCATAAAAAAAAAACAACGCAGGCAATTGTGTGCAATTTGTTCCTTCCATGGTGTGGAAGGTGAGTGTATGTTGACAGGAACATCACACACTGCCATAAATACTGTTGCTGTGATGCTCTGTGTCTGATTTCCCAGAAGGACACATCATTCACTTCTCCCCTGAAAGATCACCCACGATGCCCTCCTGGACCGGCACCAGCCGGTTCGGCACGGCCTTCCCAGAATTCACCCGTTTCTTATTTCCAGTGACCGGTTCTGGGTCTGTTTGGTGAGGGCGACAGAGCCACTTCCCAGCAGGTTAACCACGGGGGTAAGCTGGGACACCTCGCCTTTTCAGGCACCAGGGCGTTTGACGCAAACAGCGTGTTTACAAGGCGCTTCAGAGAGATAACCCCGTCTGGCAGCCAGTTCAGCCGGTGCCTGGCTGGTGTGAACTGGCTCTGGTGTAGAGTTATCTGTCTCCCGCTGATGGTAATACCAGGGAAACGCCTGGAACGACTCAAATGCTTCTGTTGGAACACGCTTGAACCCCTAGCGAATCGTTGTCTCGCCACACGGACGCGTGACGTGCCGCGATCCCACGTGCAGAACCGCACCACAGTGTGCAAAACACCATGGGTGACGCACCAGAAAACGGGTCCTTTTAATCTTACAGTGGGCCTATTATTAGAATGTTCTTTCTTACACCCTTACAATGTCATAGAAAATGTAGCTTTTCATAGTTTTTTTGTGTGTAAAAATTCTGGCCATCCTCAAAGGACAATACAGAGAGTGGTGGGGCATAATACGAGCAGTATATTTTTATGGTATTTTTCCACAGTTTCCTGCCTCAGATACAGAAGAGTAGCCAAAGTGGAAGTGTCTGATTTATAAACCGGATTTTTTATAGTCTGGATGTTATTGTGAATACACAGTGTGATTCAGCCTGTTGGGGGAATTTTATGCGCCGCCCTTAGAACGCACCTTTTGCTTTCAACGAGGGGTCTAAAATAGGTCCCGACAGTTATTGTCATCACGACCGCGCCTGTGCCCGGCTCCCTCATCTCTCACACATGTAAGTCGTGGAGGTGATGATACTGCAGCTGAATCTGAATGGCGTAAATGACCCCCCCACACCCCCCACCACCTACAGCGTTCGAGTGTGTGATTCAGAGAGGCAAGTCACCTGACGCAGAGTGGAATAACAGGGGAGCAAGACATCACAAGCAATGCTCGCAACAGCTTCTTGGTGCAGTCTGCAGCTAGCGATGCCGTTCCTGTAGCCACCTCTTGCTTTCTATCTCAGTCCTATTTAGTTGTTTTTGTATACATTTCCAGCATATAGTGATATAAAATAAATGGCTCCGGGTTTCTTGCAGTGTAGAAAGGACAGGGAAAGGCCTGAATGCTACTCTTCCTTCAGACAAAATGAAAGTGTTTTATTTTGTCATCTCATTATTTTGTCTGAATCATGTTGACAGTGTCATCTTATTATTTTTATAATAATAAATAATAATCTCTTTGGAATTCACTTCAATGTAAAAATGAATCAAGCTCATTTTTGGCAGCAACCCAAAGTATAATTTACAGTGTACAAAATATTGTGGCTAAAAGGTTCCAAATTTTTAATTTTTTTCTAGTTTAAGTTTTGATTAATGTGCTTCTATTTGGAGCTGGAATCTGATATAAATTTTTCAACAAACCAAGAAAAGCGTTCAGTTGGACTTACCAGCTACACATCAAATAAATGTATCCATAGTATATTTATCAATGCTTGCTATATCTGACAAATCACCATCATTGCAGTTTTTTTCCTTTTTTGCTGCAGGGAGAGGAAACAATTCTAAAAGCATCCCTCACTCAACTCACTCCCTCAGCAATGAGCAGCAGTTATGATGGCCAGCAGGTGAGAAGCACCTGTTCGGTTCTGGATCCTTTCTTTTTCAAATGAGGAACATCCCCTGAAAATGAATACCATTGCTCCCCAGTGCTGTGATCGGCAGCAGACAGGAGCCGTGGGAAGGTCTCCTCATTTTGTTAACATTCCAAACTTCCTAACTTACCCCACTGCGCCTGCCAAATACTGAATTAAATCACAAAGGGCTCAGATTTTCCTGATAACTTCTTCATGAGACTATATACCATATTTCAAATGCTATTTGGAAAAATTCCCATGAGCCTGTCAATCTCCTGCCAAGTCCCTCCTCTTTCAGTCTCAGAGCGATGCTCTCTGATACACAACTCCCGCAGCACAGCTCACGAATGCACAGTCTTCCTGTCTGAGTTCTTTTGCTGCATTTTATGTCAAGTTTGGCCACCCACATCCCTCAGATGCAGTGCTTTCCTGCTCAGCTCCAACTGTCAAACATGCCCCCTGTAAACCACCGGTCGGCCAATGCCAGTTATCAGCCACGCTTGCAGCAGATTCAGCGGTTGCTGGGACGATTAGCCTGAGCGGAATCCCTTTCTACAAACAAAAAAATTCATGAGTAATACCCGGGAAATGCGCCGGCCCCTGAGCGCTCCAGTGTCCTTGGTGCATCCCGTCTCTGAGCTCCCGGGTGACGCTCCCCCAACAGCGGACTCCCGCTCCTCAGGGGCCGTTGCTGATGATGTCACAGTGTCAGAGCTGACGCTGGCGCGGTACGTCAGCCGCTCGGGTTCTGGCACACACCGGCCCGTTTGGGCGGTGCACGCTGTTCCACTTTATTCTGCTCTCCCTGAAGGACAGAGCAAAGCCCCAGATTCAGTCAAATCAGACATCTGCTATTTATTATTATGATGGTACATATTACTATTATGATTATTGGTACTACTGAAATTCCAAAAAGGAGAACTGTGATTCATTCAGACTCCAAGCCAAGTATAAGTACTACCATCATAAAAACTCATAAGTACAAAATACAGTACCCACATCAATCATGTTCAATCACAATCATCAGTCATACTTCGTACAGAAATTCACATCTACTGAATTATTTTTATTATCAGTAGAAGCAGTAGCAGTAGCAGCAGTAGTAGTAGCAGTGCATTACATTATTTTACTGTCATTTACCTGATGTTCTTATCCACAGCAACTTTCACAGATTACAATTTTATCCATTTATACAGCCATCCATTTATGCATTTATACAGCTACTACTAGCACTGAGATTGTCATCATCATCATTGTTGTTTGTCTTCTCTTCATTTATTATTGTAACTGTTACATAATCTTGTGCTTTAAATTCTCGCTGCCCTGCAGACATTCATAATGGCCTGTGAAGCAGTCAAAGAAACCTGAATATAAAAGTGAAGGCAGAATGCCCCTGAAGGTCCCAGGCCAGCTGTAATTCCTTTGCAATGCGGTGAGCTGTTTTCCTTACTCAGACTGTTGAATAAGTGCTCCTCGCCGTTACAGACTGAATAATTAATAAATAAATAAGTGAGCCGTGTTCCTTCGCCCCTTGCTGCGTGGGAGCTGAGTAACCTGGCCCTTCACAGGCTGAGGTGTGGGATATTCTGAGTGTGGAGGCAGAGGCTTTAGCCCGTGAGCGTTCTGCTGTGGATGACCCTCGGCGTATGTAATGAAATCTGAGGAGGGAGGGGAAAATGGATTATGTCTGAGTGGCACGGTGTTCGGTCCCAGGGCGTCTGAGTGTGTGTCCCGCTCTCCCGTTCGGTAAGACGCACGGCGATGCGGGCAGTGACTCACGCTCTCCTCGTTCTCCTACCTGCCTCCCCCCCATGCCGCGCCTACGGAACGTCCTGACTGAGGTGGGAGGTGGGAGGTGTGTGCAGGTGTGTGGGGCCCGTGGGTGTGTGCAGACCTCCGCTGCGATGTTAAAAAGCGGCAGTCCTCCTGAGAAAAACCAGCCTACAGAAACTTGCACAAAAATAATTAAATCTGTATTGGGATGGACACAGGAGATGAACTCAGAGTCTCCTGCTGTAGGGGGTCGGGGGTGGGCCTTTCAGGGGAGATACATGTCAATAGTTCGCAGCAGGCATATTTTTGTTAGCTGTCCCGGGACAGTGAAGTTGCGTGATGTTTTGGCTGTGTGACGTAGTTAGTCGTGGAGCTTCTCTCGGGCTTTGTTTGAGGTGTTATTTGTTATTATATTACAGCCGGTGTTATTGATCCAGGGGAGAGAGGGATTGGCTGGGTGGGGATTGCACAGTATAGATGCTGAGTGTTCAGATGAATTTATGAAGCATGACCACAGTGGGGGGGGGTGGTTAAAGGTCGGATATTGTGTTCGTGTGCCTGGGAAATTTTTCCAGTGGACAAGATGTACAGGGTGTATTTATGACATCCTTCTCTGGCTGCTGCTGGTGGAGCATTCATTAAAAAGAACAACGACACACACACACACACAGACACACCCACACACACTCACACACACACAAACAACTGTTCCCAGTATTCAACTCAGCACAGCAGGAAAATTCCTGCAGTCTGTCTCTGTGTATTTCTCAAAGAATGCAGAATAATTGTGATAATGTACATATATATGTGTGTATCAGTATTTTCAACAAATTGACAAAATGAGCAAAACAGACACTGAGAAGACATGCTATTTATGAACTCATGAGAAAAATGAAAATGTTCATAATTCCAAAATGCAGTGGGAAACCTTGCCCTGTACTCCGACAGGTAAAAAGCACTGAATAATTACTCTGATAGCAACCGTATATGACGCAGCTTCCAATTCAAGTGCAGTCACATGGAAACTCTTTTGACGTAGCTTAAATTAATAGTGTTCTATCTCTCTGTATTACATTATGTATTGGCACAACATTCATCCTTATCACCTTGACACAGTTTTTACATCCTGCTCAAACTCTGTGTGCACGTGTGTGTGTGTGTGTGTGTGTGTGTGTGTGTGTGTGTGTGTGTGTGTGATATAAAATGCACATGTGTAAAGATAGCATATACTACACGTTGTATGGGAAACCTTTTCAAATGTCAAAGTTCTTGATGCTGTCCACCAGTCAACCAAAAACAGTACTTTAACATTTATTTATAGCACACTCATGTCATGAATGAAATATTTGTGTGTTTGTTTATACGTATGTGCATGTGTATGTGTATGCGTATGTATATGTGTATGTACGTGTGTAAGTGTGTGTCTGTGTGTACACGCAGACACACATATGTGCATATGTGTGTATGCATGTGGGTGAGTGTGTCTTTTTGTAAGTGTGTATTGTGTGTGTGTGCACAGACAATAGTAACCTGCCCTGTTTGTAAAACGGTTGCTAACTGATCCGTATCCCAGATGCATGCAGCCTAAAGCCACTCCTAGCACTGTGAGGAGTGAAGAGCACTTTGTAAATCATCTGGTTTCTGTTTTTTTTCCATTTTGGTCATTGGATACCTTGATGTTGTTATTAAAAAAGACAAGTTAAAAGTGTGTCTCTGCATTTCCTGACCTTGCTTCCAAACTTGCTCTTTACTTGCACCATGATAATGAACACCTTACTCTTTTGACTGCCCAAGAGGTGCTCATATGAAGTCACACCCATCAAAACAACTTTGTTATTAACTGTTTTCTGCCTTTTTCCTCTTTCAATAATATGACTCTGTATTGTTCTGTAATGTGACTCTGGACTCTGTTCCCACAGTGATAAATTCTCTTCCTTTGTGAATGTCTGCCATCGAGCGGAGGGGTTTGACCTTATGGGCTCTTTCAAAGGGTTCCACTCAAAGGACAGCACAGCTGTCTCCTTGTACTCCATTATCTCAGCTGTTAAATTTCCTCTTCTGATATCTGATCTCAGCCGTTTCACTTTGTGAAAAACATGCCAAATGATGACGATGACGACGATGATGATGATGATGATGATGATGATGATGATGATATACTAAGGCTGTCACTAAGGCCCGAAAAGCAACAGAGAAGGGTGGGCTGAGGTGACTGGTAGCCAGTAAAGGTTTCTGGGTTTACGTCGGAAGGGAATCCTGCTCACAGATTGTTCCTGCTGCTCTCGGCCGGCTCGGAGAGCAGCGGGGTCAAAGGGTTGATCAGGACTCGGCCTTGGCGGCATTGCCATCTGAATCATTATCATTCATTACTGTTCCGGGAAAAAGAACCTAAAAAAAGGAACTCAGTCACAACCAGCGATGCTACAAAGCGCACCTCATAGGACCTCACTGGTACAGGACCTGCTGGCTCCAGGCCTTCGGGTAAACAGCCCCATGGGCAATGCCGCCACGTGCAGAGAGGGAGAGGGAGAGAGGGAGAGGGAGAGAGAGAGAGAAAGAGGAGGGAGAGAGAGGGGGGAGAGAGGGAGGGAGGAGAAAGAGAGAGAGAGAGAGGGAGAGAGAGAGAGAGAAGAGAGAAAGAGAGATCAAGAGAGAAAGAAAGAGAGGAAATGAAGACATTGGTCCTTTGACAACAATATGGTACAATATAAAACACAAATATTAGTTTGCACAGATATGTGGTTGGCAAACAATATAATATAATAACATGATAAAGTGAGATAAAGTCAAAGTGATCATCAATGGCCTTTTTAGCAACAGCCTCTATAACTCCCTCTCCCTCTTCCACTCTCTCTCCCTATCCCTCTTCCTCTCCCTTTCTCTCTCTCCCCTCTCTCTCTCTCTCTCCAACTCTTGCTGTGAGTGGAACTTGAGACAATCATCAACCAACTTATTACGAGATGTTCTGTCTTCTCGGCTCGGTATTTTCCATATTACTGATGATTGGCAATAAACATAGGAAACTCATGATCATGTGATTGCCTAAAGATGGCTGTTTCATCATATCTGCATTGTTTAAACCCCTTTACCCTGGCCATGGCTGCACAGTGAAATGCATACATTTACACACAAATATGTGGCCCTTCAACGACCAAACCAGCCAAATGTTGGAATGTATGTAATAAAACCATTCTGCCCAAACTCGCTAATCCTATTTCAGAATATAGCTTTCGTCACACAATGGATGGGGTTACAATTAGAGGGAGGGTAGCTGATCCTGGATCAGTGGTTTGGGGTAGAAGGTGCTCTGAAGTACATATCTGGATGTGTATTTCCACCATGGTTTGTAGGATCTGGGCACTGTCTTGATCTTTGACATCTAAACATCATGAGTCCACCAGTCCACCTGTGCTTTCCTGATGAGTCAGGACCTGAATGACAGTAACAGAGATGTACTTTAAAATACTGCCATTACATGATTTGTGGTGGAAGAAGAAAATTAATATTGATTATGAAACTTCTTCTACTGAATCATAAATGTTTTTACTATAACTGCTCAAAATGTCTCTGAGGTACAGGTGCCTGTGTTTTAGTTATAATAAAGTACTTAGAAAGTACAGAGTAAATGTTCAATGCATGGAGCATGGTTAAGGCACAATTGTTCTGCAAGAAAGCGTTTTGTGACTTTTACCTGGATCGTGGTGTAACAGCTCCCTCTGCTGGAAAATGAACAGGGCAAATTGTCGGAACTGTGTCCACGAAGGAAGTCAAACCACCATTTGAAATTAGTCACTTGCTGAACTTATTTTCTTAAAAACGAACGAAAAACATGAAATCAAAGTGTACTGTAATCTTTCTTTAAAATAAGAAAATACTGATCTTTTGTATTCCTTGTAAAGTTGCCTTTAACTGAGATGAAAGTTGCTCTGTTAAAAGCATCTTTGAAGCAAATGTACTGTAATGAAAACATATGATTTTTAATTTCAGTTTTCATTCGGCACATGACTATTGTACTTTAAACATCAATAGAGATTTCTTCACAATGTTGGGGTGATGCCAAATCCCTCTCTTCAGACATACAACAAAACTGCAATTCCATGGATTGTTCCAATGTCAAGCCAACAAAATGGCTTATTTTAATGGGTCTTTCTTTTAAGAGGAAAGAGGCTTGTAAGAAAGAGGTATGTAAATAATAAAATATAATACATGTATGACAATCTAAGCAAGCAGACCAATGCAAGTTCATGAACACCCTTCCCATCATGCCATTTTAATAATGCCTCTTGCAAGCTGTCTTAAGCAGTTATTTACTGGAGATCTAATGTAATGATTCCTGTGTGACAGCATTACATAAACTGCTTTGTAACAGTAGGGTAAAACAGGGTGATAGGCTGCGAGGTGAGCTGTTGTATGGTCAAAATGAAGCAGCTTCCGTTCAGTGTAAGTGACACAAACACCCTCATGGTCACGGTCTACTTCGGCCAGACTTCCTGTTCCCTGGAGAAAGGAAGGCAATATTGCGCTGATCCCAACAGCTGAGGAGTACTGTTACACAAGCCTGTGTTGTGCACATCCCTGTTCAAATAGAAAACACGCTGTAACAGATGTTCTGGCCCCTCTGCGGTTCTTTCATGTTGTTTCTCCCTTTTCAATTTGTTTGATTAACTGTGTATACTCATAAAGGTAATATGAATCAGCTAAAGCAAATTTGATGAGTAAAAGGTGTCGTGGAAAAACTAGCCTATCCATGTTTTTTTCTTGCATCAAAAAATAGCACATGTGGGAGTCCTATTTCTTATTTGTTATGCAATAGAAGACATATCTGTGGAGCTGTCCATATGATTCAATGAAGACTTTGACTTTCAATAGCTTAATTCCCCATGCATACCTGTGGGTCATCAGGTGTTTTTAACTGTTGAAAACATGCAGCATTAGAAGCTGATGGAATATTGAGACAGCACACATCTTCAGGTGTGGCTGGGAACACTTCTATATAAACAGTGCTTATTGGTGCTCAAAGAGCTGGTTTCCAACTGTATCATCCCCCCAGGCTAGATAACTGCTCTAGTCTGCAAAACGCTCTGTGTACTGTAAACAATTCATTATACACTAGTTTTCTCTGTAGCGTAATTTTGTCAATATAGAAAGTACAGACTGTGAAACTTTCAGACGGATGTGCAATGGATTGTGTGTGTGTGCGTACGTGCATATGTGTGTGCATGTGTGCGTGCGTGTGTGTGTGCGCGCACACGTGTGTGTGTGTGTGTGTGTGTGAACCACACATACAATAAACCATTCAACTTGTCAGGACAAAAAGTAACATCCCATCCTTTAACAGCGGTTGCATAGTTTAATAGGATCTTACTTAATTTCAAACGTCAGTACTAAAATACCAAAATGAACACTGAACAGAGGAAATGATATATGGGTGCCTGAGTTCACAGTTTCATAAATACCAACAACAATCAGGGACAAACTGTTATGGAAAAGCTGCAGTGTAGCCGGAGGTAGAATCATTTAAAAGGAGCCTTATTGTAGAAAATACATCTTAAACTCAAGATTTTGCATTTATACCTCTTGTATTCACAAATGTATTGCAAAAAAAAAAAAAAAACCATGCAAACATAGCTCAGTGCGAACATGTAAGACACTATAAAAGCATTCACTGGATCAGGCGAACATTCTAACCAGGACTGATCAGATACTGTTTGCTTTTAGCTGGGAGGGACAAGGGAGGGGGAGGCGAGGGACATGATTGAACAGAGCAAATATTTACAGCCAAGTATTACTGCATTGATTCATGATTGCAACTCCCGCACATCATTTTCAGGAAAAAGCATTTTCCTGAGGCAGAGGGGATTTGTAGCTGATTTACTCTGGAGTGGAATATCCTGGACTGTGTATTGATTATGGAATTAGGATGTGTAACATGCCTGCTGTTTGCCCACCACTGCACCTGCAACCCCAATCTCTGTAAACATGGTGCAGTTCTTGGTTTTGGAAAACCTGCTGCATGGTTGGATGCACTTAAATTATCAGGAAGGTTCACTTCAAAACAAATTTGTTTTGCAATGTTTTCAACTGAAAAACAAAATCTACAAACTATAACTCTAAGTTGGCGGGTAAGTAATTTGCTCTTAACAGAAGGGACTCAAATTTTATCCATTGTGGATATGCCCCTCTCTGCGTCCGTTCCTCCAAGCAAACACTCCAGCTCTTTAATCACTATATGGCAATGGCCCACTCCTACGCAGTCAGCCTGGCCTCCTCTTAGCAAGTTCATCAAAGTTACAGAATAGGGCTTAAGGAAAAAGAACCACCCACAATCAGACTATGTGGGTTTCCTCCGGACCAGGGCAAAACCAAGGTTTGCCCTGACCCATAGAAACAGTTTGTTTATGAGCAATGTGAATGAGAGCCTTCAGCTGTCCCCCAGAAACCAAATGCTGTTAATTGTTAATTTGTGTTTGCTTGTTAAAAAGCAAAATGTTTTTAGGCCCTTTGCCCTCTGTCTGATTCAAATCTACAAATAACAGATTGCATTTCATCGGCTGCATCCAAACCTGTTAATTGTTAATTGTTTTTCTAGGCTGTCAGGTTGCACAAGTTAACTTGTGGTAGAGCTTGAATAGTGTTATGCTCACACCCACTGGTCTGGGAGTGTTGTTAGCCTGGTCTGACACTGTTGAGCATTCAGCTTGAATAGATACTCTTTTGTGCTGGAAGTCTCTCTTTTTAAGATCTGCTAAATGTAATGTAATGTAACATAATGTAATGTAATGTAACGCCTTTGTCAATGTAATTCTCTGATGTGCATGTGAAGTCAGCCATTGGTTAATGGACCACACCTGCCTAATAGAAAAGGTGCATTAAATACAGGTGTGAGTGTGTGGGGGAGGCTCTCTGTTTCAGTTGGCTGTGTGCTCAGGCTGGATTCTTCTGTTTACTTAGTTAAAAAATAAATAAAAAAAAAAGGTATTTTGAATATTTCTGGAATTCTGTTCATTTTCAGCCAGCTGCTCCACAAGCAAATGAAGAGAGAATGTAATAAAGATGGTATGTTCAGATGGGGGGTGTAATGTAGGAGTTCGGAGCGTTCGAGGCCTGAAGTTGTGCAGTGAGAACGGAACACAGCAGGTGGCAGCAGAGGACTTTTGTTTTGTCATAAGATTAAACTTCAGGGGAAAATAATAAACGGAAGTGTGAAAGATGCAAAGACTCTACACCAGATGTCATCTTTGATAGAATTAGAGGAGCTAAACACATTGGAGGAAATGAACAAATCAGTGAGTCAGTGAATTTACTCTTCAAATGAACTGACTGAAATGATTCTGTCCAGTAAAGAGCCAAACCTCACACCATTACTGCGAGGTCCAATGAGGCATACTAACCCTCATCACCAGTGAGAGGGATGAAGGGGAAACCTTACACTACACTGATATCTTAGATCTTGCAGTATTTAAAAAAAAATCTTTCCTCTTTCATCGAGTCACAAGCTGTTTCAGTAGTTAGGCAGATTTGTTTGCCATATGTGCATTTCATTTCACTCACAAAAATACACATTACAGTATTTGAAATGATCTGTCATGTAAAAATTATATTTCCAGTTAATTATTAACTTGTGTTATTATTTTCCCGCATAAAATCAATTTTAAAGCGTAGCCTTCCGGCATAAGAGCTAGGATTGGTCTCTACTTGGGTGGTTACATATTAATTCGCTCAGTTTTATTTAGAAAAAAAAAAACTCCAAGCAGCTTGTTACCGGTAACAACTGCTATTTTCCGGGACCTGTAAAGTAGGAAAGGCGGGGGCAGGAACCGAATATCTGGTCATAATACAAAATGTCTGTTGCAAACTGTATTCGTGCAAACATGTTTTACTTTGGAATTAACCCTAGAGCTCAGTGGGCATTATAGGGTTAAAAAGAAGTCAGTTCCTGTATGAAAATCTCGTCGGTCTGCTTGTACGTAACGAAATCTCGCGATCCTTCCTTTCCAGTGGCGGCTGCCTGCCCCCCTCACTTAACTCGGACTTGTCGCTGACATTTGAATGAAAGCAGACTGAAAAACTGCAGCCTCGGATCGCATAAGAGAAAGAATGGCGTCGGCTTTGGAGCAGTTCGTGAACAACGTACGGCAGCTTTCCTCTCAAGGTATGTACATGCTCATACATTGCGGCTTTGATCGATTTGAATAGCTGGCTAAGGTGGTTAGCTGCTCAGTGCTAACCTTAATTAAACGTCCCCGTTCATGGCAGCATTTTGTTGTGTCATGTAAACAAACCTATGACTTAGTCTAAAAATGCAGATCTGGCTTTGTTCAGACTAAAATCAGAGGGGGGCATTTACAGGCCATGGTTCAGAAATGCGGCGTTTAGCGAACTATCGCGGAATGAGCATCTGGGTTAGATATTCACTTTTGTTTTCCTCCAGAAAATATTTCTGGGGGAATGTCGACATGCAGCTAGTCCCGCCCTTGATTCACGTGATTGGCTAAAGCGCTTCAGGGAGAAATATTATAGGCTGTCGTGCCTGTCGCTCATAGAGCTTCGTCTGCACTTCCTGTGAAAATGGAAAATGTGGGTACAGGCCTTGACAGTAGTTGGTAGTGCAATATTAGTTAGGGCATCCTACAGATAACGTCCCGGCACAAATCAGACCGCAGTGGCACACGCAGATGGCACAGAAGTTTGAAAAATTGACCTAAAACGTTTCCCATATTCTTAGCTTTATAAAACTGGGATAACCGCGATGAAATAGTGTGTCATCTCGGTAGATAGTCTAGCACGCCTAACAGTCGAGATGTAACGTCCATACGTAGGCTAGTGAACATGTATCAGTCACCAAATGTGGTAAACAAACACTTTGTTCGGCATATGTGACGAACATAATAGATCGTTTTGATCGTATGTGTGGAGTTCACATGTTGAAACAGTGTTGGACCCGGCATGTCCAATCCGCGGCCTTTGAGCCGCCGTGCAGCTGTTGTGCCTGAGGTGAGGGTGAAAGTTGAAAAAAATAATAAAACTCGCGCATTCATTGTGAATTGCATTTTAGCTGTGCTTAAAAATGTTACTGCGTCCTTTGACACATGTAGGCTAAATCGCTGTTAGCTTAACATTGTAGGCGGAGATGGGTTAGCTCTTGAGCAGGCAGCGCTCAGATTACACCTGCCGTTTCTCCTGAGGCAAAAAGCCAGCAGGAGTATAGGGAATGTTTGGCACATTAACCATTACATCGCTGCCACCTCTCCCCTAGCGTGTAAAAAAAAAAGCGAAGACTTAACAAAAATGACAACATGGATGGATAAGAAACTCTATTTTCATTATAATGAATTAGTGGGGTGTAAACATTTTAAAAAAATGTTTTATTGTGGCCCCTTGGCAATCACACTATGCATTTCAGCTCCTTTTTTGCAACAGGTTGGCCACTGCTGATATTGCTAGGGAGCAACCATTTAGTTTAGAATAGAAAGCAAACAAAAAAACCAAACAAGTTTGCTTGCTAGGTAGCCAGCTTCATTTGGTTGTGGTTGAATAAATGTAAGATTGTTGGTTTGCATACCTGCACATTGACTGTGTGAGATTACTGGCATTGCTGGTGAGTGCCTGTGATTGCTGAGGATCATTGTGTTATGTTCGGAGTGTATGATTTGTGAACATCCCCCTGCTCTTAGGTCAGATGACTCAGCTGTGTGAGCTCATCAATAAGAGCGGGGAGCTGCTGGCCAAGAACCTGTCTCACCTCGACACTGTGCTGGGGGCCCTGGACGTGCAGGAGCACTCCCTGGGAGTGCTGGCCGTACTGTGAGTGCGCTCTGATTGGTCAGGATCTGAAATATCTGAAGCCATGATGGAAGATACACTAGGCATATCACTGGCTTCCTAGGTAGTACTCAGAGTCATGCCAAGGAGTGTAACAGGTATTTGGTCACTGGTTCATAATGCTTGGAGGGCTTAGCCTGTCAGAATGCTGGTGTCAGACCAGCAGAGATGGCTTGCCCAAAGAACAGTGTCCCTCTTTTCTGCTAGATTACAGATTGGTAGGTTTCCAAAGAGGAGCCGGTGGCCGGCGGTTATTTTAACCCTCTTTTGCGTTTTTCCACTTGTGCAGGTTCGTGAAGTTTTCCATGCCAAACATCCCCGATTTTGAAACGCTCTTCTCTCAAGTGCAGCTCTTCATCAGCGCCTGTAACGGAGAGCACATCCGATACGCAACAGACACGTGTGAGTGCGGGAGGATGCACTTTCAGCGAGACGGCTTCCACGAGCAGATCGTTCTGCACTGACCCCCCTCTCCTGGATCTAACCCCCTTTCTATTTTTGTGATTGCAGTCGCCGGCCTCTGCCATCAGCTGACAAACGCCCTGGTAGAACGAAAACAGGCAAGTCTTCCCTCGCTAGCTCTCTGCTATTATTCTGTGTGTAGCACAGACAGGCAGGATGGTTTCTGCTCTTTATAACCAAAGGGAAAAAAAAACGGTGTGTGTGTGTCCTCTTAAAAAGATGCCTTTGTTTGCGTCAGTTGTCATTGATCCTATGTCCTACTTTTTGTCTTTGTTTGTTCTCCTTTGCTGGCATGTGATGATTAATGGAAGCATGTAGTTGTCCAAGCCTAAGCCCTGGTCTGTTCTCCTTTCTGCAGCCATTACGGGGAGTGGGTATTCTTAAACAGGCAATGGACAAAATGCAGATGAATTCAAACCAGCTTACCTCAATTCATGCAGACCTGTGTCAGGTGAGTGAAATACGAGTAACTGAGGGTGGCAGTGTGGCACAGTGGTAAGGAGAAGGGCTCACAGTCCAGAGTTTGCTGCTTCAGTTCCCAGGTGGGGCAGTTATATTGTACCCTTGGGCGAGGTACTTGACCCCCAGATGCCTCTGTAAATATTCAACTGTATGAGTGGATAATTTGTAAAAGAAGATTTTTAAGCTGCTCTGGATCATCTACTAGAGCATCTGCTGAGCAAATATAATGTGTTTGTGGGAAAAGCCTCTGTTCTGCTCCAACTGGCACAGAGATGATTACATCACCTCACATTACATTACATGCATTTAGCAGACACCCTTATCCAGAGCAACTTCCAGCACAATAGAACATGAGATGAAGCTATTATTGTATCATTTTACATACGCTGTAGATTTTACATTGACATTTAATCAGTTGACAGACGCTTTTATCCAAAGCGACTTACAAGTGAGGCCGAGTACAACACAAGCAAAAAGCCATCAGGACTTGTCGTTCTAAGACCCTCTTGTCATGGTATTAACTCCTGCTGTGAATTCCTGCACCCTGAAAACTGATAGCTGATGTAATTGACTTGGGTTATTCAGGTGAAGAAAGGCAATGTGGAACTCTCAGCTATGCAAGGCAAATCACAACTAATCTTAGATCTGCTCCAATGCAAATGCAGCTATTTGAGGATGTGACAAAGAAAGATAAGAAGGGCACTGTATTTATTTCCTGAGGGTCACAGGTTTCTGTCCCTGGTGTTAGTGGTAGCCTTGAGAAAGGCCCATCTGTTGATTAAAATACGTTTGAAAAACGAATTGCAAATCGTTAAAGTTTCATTATTAATCAGATACAAGGAGGTGAATTTCCTCTGGATGAGTTAAAATCAGGCTGTCAGCCTTGGTGTTTCCTGGTCCAAGCATAAAGGGGAATGCCCTCGCTTGAAGCGTCTCCATTTTTTTTGTAGCTGTGCTTGTTAGCAAAGTGCTTCAAGCCTGCCCTTCCCTATCTTGACCTGGACATGATGGACATCTGCAAGGAGAACGGCGCCTACGACGCAAAGCACTTTCTATGTTACTACTACTACGGAGGCATGATCTACACGGGACTGAAGAACTTTGAAAGAGCACTGTATTTTTACGAACAGGTATGAACGGGGAGGGTGCTCACCTCAGCAGCGCTTCAGCTTCAGCTCAAAATAATCTTAGTGAAGTTGATTACAGAGGCCATTTGAAGTTGAAGTGTTCTCTTATTATACCAAAAGGGAACTGAATGTGTTTAGTTGAAGGTGAATTTCACATTGACGTAAGGAAGTATTTATTCCTTATAGAGTTATTACTTTGAGTAGCTAACTAGACAGATAAAGGAAGCAGAGGCCCTTGGATTGTGTATGGTAGACTATTTGGCAAAATGTCAGGCCTTTGTGGGCTGAACGGTCTCCTATTAGACCTTTATGTGTTCTGTTCTTATAAACAGGGTGACGGTGGTGTTTGTCAGTGTGCAGTGAGGTTTATTAAGACACATTTCACCTGTTTAGCTGTTTTTGTTCATTGTGAATTAGCTGGTGGTTGTAGTAACAAACACCGCCTGTGTAGTGTTACTGCGTTCATGAATAATGTGTCAGTGACAGCTGATGGTGCTGTGTGTTCATCTGTCCCCCAGGCCATAACCACTCCAGCCATGGCGGTCAGCCACATCATGTTGGAGGCCTACAAGAAGTACATCCTCGTCTCCCTGATTCTCCATGGAAAAGTACAGCAGCTTCCCAAATACACCTCTCAGATAGTGGGGCGCTTTATCAAGGTAAGGCCACCTGCAGCCCCTCTTCCCGGGTTTAGGAGAACTGGACTCAGAAGAAGTCTCCATTACTGTGTGTCTCCACAGCCTGGCAGCTCTGCAGAGCAGGAACTAGGTGTGACGTTTCTGGTCGTGTGGCTTATTACTAAACCTTTATTTTACTTGGAGGTTCAGTTTAGAACAAGTTCTCATTTACAATGACAGCCTGCCAAATAACAAAAAGGAGCTACCGGGTAGGACAGTGTTAAAATAATATGTGATTGTATGAAACTGTACAGGGATATATGAGGTAGGTGGTAAACATAAGTGTCAGTTAAAAAGGACTTTACAGAACCAATAAAAACAGGATGAGTAAGACTAAGAACTCCTGTAAAACATTCCAGTCCTTACCAGTGGTGTAGTGAAATGCAAGAGTGTCCTGCACTGGAGTAGACTTGGGGAAGACAAGTCTGAGGGAAGTGGAGGCTCTGATGTTATGTTGGGAATATTGGGGCTTAGACAGATAGGACAGGGTAATACCTGAAATGGTTTTGCACACAAGTGCGTACCAGCATAGTAAATATCGGTTGTGAAGGGAAGGCCAGTCTGGAATGGAGTCCACAGTGATGTTAGGTAGGAGGCTCCTGTGGCAAAGCCAGTGGCGGAGTGGTCAGTGGTGTCCAATTTGGATAATCACATTTTATTGGCTTCTGTGTATAGGATGTCGTCATACTCAAAATGGGGTCTGGGTTGAGACCATGGGCATAGCATGGTAAAGGTCATAGTCAGTAGTTGGTGCGACTTAAATGCACCACATATGATTATGTGGAATATTTCTCAGTGGCTAGCACATCTTGATGTATAGATTGTTCCCTCCTCCAAAAATGTACCTTATTTATGTACTTTCTGGGTGGGGGTTGTGATTTGGGGGGATTCAGCTTTCCTCCTCATCCTCTGATTCATAGCTAGCTGCATGCCTCCATTTCAGGAGTGGTAAAAATGGGACACTTATTTTTCCAGTGCTTTCCACAACACAGTAGCCAGCATCTACTTGTCATGATGCAAAATGAAGCATACAGTGGAATTTTTTCCTGCTTAGTCATGCAACTCTATGGCAGTCTCCATGTTAATGAGCGCAATCTACAGTGGTTTTACCAACTCAGTGCAAATAGAGAGTAATGCTTTTGTGCCCTCTATGTTTATCTTGCTGTCTGTTGGACGTCACTGGTGTTTTGGTGACGTGTGGTTGGCAGGCACGTCATTGTCATCAGTTCCCTGGGCAAAAACTCCTCTGTGGTCCCCAGTCTTTGGTCCTGTGGGGGAAACGGATGTAGATCTGGAAGGGGAGGCGTTTTTTTGAGTTTGGGCACACCATGACCTGCCAGTGGAAAAGGGGTGTTGGAGTGCTGTGTTTACTCATATTTACAGTCCCTGCAACTCTTGTTGTTTCAAATTCCATCACAGCAGCCTTGTAGCTGTCTTAACTACATGTGTAAACCTTTGTGACTGTCATCGTAGTCATAAGCAAACACTCTGTAAGTGTCACGTACACATGTGTAATTAAGTGTTTCCCTGTATGGGAAGTGGAGTGTAAAGAAATGTGCTTGCATGATACTTAACTCTTAAATATGTAACATTTATTACAGGTTTAGTAGGTAACATTTTAGTATTTAGTCCTTCAGCTGTTCTTCTGAGTTGCAGAGCACTTTTAATCAGTAATTTGTGTAAATTTAAGGTAGCCATCCTGTACTTCACAATAACCGAAATCCTCTTTCTCGGCTATTTTTCTTTAATCTCTGGCTAGCCGCTCAGCAACGCCTACCACGAGCTGGCGCAGGTGTACGCCACCAACAACCCGGCCGAGCTGCGCAACGTGCTGAACAAGCACAGCGAGACGTTCACGCGTGACAGCAACACAGGCCTCGTCAAGCAGTGCCTGTCCTCCCTCTACAAGAAGAACATCCAGAGGCTAACCAAGGTCAGAGCCTGCCCTTCACCAGGGCGTCAGAGCCTCAAAACCCGGTTCACCGGGTCAGAAAACCTCTGCACATCACAGAGCAAATATCTGTACTGCTCACAGTCTGAAGTGCATCACCTTAGAGGTGCAGGCGATAGCCTTCTGGAAAAGGACAACTCCCCTTGTAATTCTGAGTACTCAAATATTAAGAATATTACCTAATTGCTTTCGGTGGAATGAATTCCCAATATTAGCTAACCTAAATTTAGGTTGCTATTTTGTTACAGCAATCAATTCAGTTAGCTGTTACTATGTGGGAGCTGACTGATGGTGTATTAGCTGCTCTCATATTATCAATTAGTTTGTATAATTTTTTTTTTAACCTGTTACACAGGTCTGTCTTTCATAGTGTTTTGTATGTCGTGTATGAACTGTTATTAAAAATATCAAATATGCTTACTGAACTTGGAACTAAAGTCAAGTGAGTGCTGGCCTGTGTTTTTGATGTCTTCACTTTAGGCATAGTGAAGCTTTGAAGAAACATGTGTTTAGCATGTTTTACCTTTATTTACATTTTATGCATTTAATGAGAAGGCCAGCGAGAGAACAGTCATATATGCTTGCAATAGCTAGTGCAAATAATGACCTAATGTCTAGCTAGAGAATTCAAACACACTCATCAATGATCTACACCTGTCAATGATTTAGTGGCCTTTACCTTTCCCCCTCTCTGTCTGTGTCCCTCTGTGTGTCTCTCTGCTTGGCAGACATTTCTGACGTTGTCGTTACAAGACATGGCAAGCCGAGTGCAACTCTCTGGGCCTCAGGAGGCGGAGAAGTACGTTCTGCATATGGTAAGGGCACCACAGTCCCCTTGGAGTAAACACTGCACCCTGAATCAGTGCTTCCATTGCTCATCAGTGGCTCAGTAATTGGTTTTTGAAGTATGGCTTACGTTTCCAGTCTTCTGGATTACAGAGTGATATTACTTTACATCACATTCATTTAGCAGACGCTAAATTGACTAAACAGAAGTTTCACACCTTTTGAAATTGTCAATGCTGGTATGAATGGATAAAACGTATTTCCTTTATGCAAGGAAAAAAACGTATCAATGGACTTTAACGAAATCGAAAATCCTCCTCTTCTTTTATTTGTGATTGCAGATAGAAAATGGTGAAATTTATGCCAGTATCAACCAAAAAGACGGCATGGTCAGTTTCCACGACAACCCGGAGAAATACAACAACCCGGCAATGCTCCATAAAATCGACCAGGAGGTAGGGCGACGTCATGCACCTCCTGCTCAAGCTCCGCTCGTACCACACCGGTCCCAAATGGAATAATAGAAGCTACAAGCCTGCATTGGAATGCGTTTTCACTGCAAGCTTTGTTATACCAACAGACCCAATTGTACCAGCTGTCCAAGTCCTTCAAGCCCTAGTTATAGTGCAGAGCCTCATACACACCATATGAAACATGCTGTAACCATGGTAACAGATGGCTTAGACACACAGCCAGGGCAGTCAGGCTCCAGAGAGAAATGACATTGTGTTTATTATTTCATGTTTTTTAGTATTATTATTGTTTTATTCCCCCTCTATACCCATGATTATTTACATCTGAAAATGTTGGCCCCGTGACCAGCCATTGAACAGGGTACACGAATGTGATGCAACCATACATGATGTTATTTTCCCAGAGATGCTGAATGGTGCAGAATGTGGTGCAATCATACATGTTGTTGTTCTCCCACAGATGCTGAAGTGTATAGAGCTGGATGAGAAGCTAAAGGCCATGGATCAGGAGATCACAGTAAACCCACAGTTTGTACAGAAGGTACGATATTGCTGTTGCTTCAGGGGTTTTGAAAGCATCTGCGTTTCCAGCATATCTTGTCAGTTCTGAATTATACTTTTAAAATGTAGTTTATCCTGAGAATTGGGACTTTAAAACCCATTTAAAGGAAAATACAGAGGTGTTCAGGTGGGATAAGAAACCCTTTCAGGCGTATAAAGGACCACACCAGACAATAAGAATCATATGCACGTACATAAAATGACACATGCTAAGTTAAACAGAACACAAAAATAAATTAGTTGATAACATTAGTTAACAGACACCAAAGTAGCAATGAGATTTTTTATCCTTTTTCCAATTTATGCAGCCCTGCTTGGAATCACCAGTTTGTACTTTAGGTTTGTCACACCACAAAAGCCTCTTGTGCTAACCCACTAGTTCAGGAGGTGCAATTATCTGGTACACTTGCACACAGCCAATGGCTGACCTACCCACCCTCTCCCCGGCGGAACGAAGCCAGTTTGTTCCGCCACTGTGGGTTCCTGGCCATTGTTGGCATTAAACATGGCTGGTTTGAACCTGGGCCGTAGGGCTCAGTCAGTACTTAAGAAGAGTACCTTGCTAATTGAGCTGCTCAGGAGGCCCAGTAATGAGTTTTTTTTTTTTTAAGTGGTTCTTAAAGGCAAACCGTTTTCTCTGAAGCAACCCACAGAGTGACGCTACATATACTGAAAGTACTATATTAGCTGTAGCGATGGCACATATGCCCAAACATTTAAATGTAGTGCATTTTGAGATGGCCTTCAGGAATTCAGTGTAACATTGATGGGGTAGAATGTGGCTGAAAGTGTATATATGTATTATTTTTGCTGAACTTTGTCTTTCAGAGTATGGGATCACAAGATGACGATGTAGGAAGCAAGACATCAAGTTACTCCTGAAGCCATTGGAGGAAATGTGCCTCAAATCAGGTTCTTGTTGGAAGATGTTTTTTAAAGAGGAAAAACCTGTTTGAGCCTGGACATTGTTCACGAAAATCTGAGTGTGTGAAACGTTTTATTGCTTTCACACTGTCTGGAGGAAACAAAATAAAAAAGGAAAAAATGTTTTATTTATCAATGATCAGATGGAAGAGCAGTTTGCTGCATTAACAGAAATAAAAACTGGACTTTTTGTTCAAAACTAGCACAAAGGTGATTATTATTGAGTTTTACATTCATTTTGCTATCCCACTTCCATTCCATTATGTAATACCGTACCGTCAGATGTTTTAATGCAAACCTACATGTGAGACCTGACGGGGCAGAAATCAAAGTGAATGTTCTGTGTGCAATATAATGTGTAACCACTAGGGGTCTCTGTAGACTCATAAATGAGCTCTTTAGTTTGTAATTGCGCCTCGCTCATGTAATCACTGAGCCCAGTGATTGGTCATTTCCAACAGGTAATTATGACATTTGTTGTAACTGTAAAGCAAGTCGGCATCAGATTTTCCTTGTTGTATGTTAAGAAGGGGTAGAGAGAGAGTCCGAATTGTAAGAATTTCAGTCGGCTTGGTAAAAAACTATCAAAGACTAGCTTCTCGTTTGTATGGACTTGGTTTTAAATGTGTTGCGCAAGTAAACGAATTTGAGGTTTCAGTTATGGCGTGGCGGACTGGAGTACAATAGCTAGCGAGGTCCAGTTTTGACTTGCTAGTTTGGTAGTTACGTCATTAAGTTAGTTTAATTGTGTTAAACTGCATGTACAATTCTGGCTACCTACATAACCGGTGTTTCGTTGAACACAGGTTAAACAGGACTGTGGTACATTTTTGGTCCAGGCATGTTTCCTGCAGTTCCCTTTTTAGTCAGCGCATGTCTGAAAACATGAGAACTTGGCACGCCCGGCGGTATTGTTTTGGAGCTACCGGCGTTTGCAGCTCTCTCACAGGATCTTTCTGTTGGGTAACTGGGGGACACAGCTAGAATCGGAAATGACGCAGGGCGGTGCAGCACTCCGGAGCTCAAAGGAACACAAACAACCCCGTATCCTGCCGCTGTGTTCATCAAAGGAAGTCTTCACCACGCGTGGGGAAGGACCCAGGCTGCCTCGCGGTGTGTGCTACCGGCAAGAATATTAATTTTTTTGTTTAATGTGCGACATCCACCCACTGAAGCAACTTGTGGTTTTTTTTACTGAAAGGGGGCAGAGATTCTGACCGGATTTTTTTTGATTGACACCACCAACTCGCGCTTTTCATCCAGCCAATGGAGTTATCTTGCGGCTGAAAACGCTCAATGAAAGGCGAGCGGCGTTGCTATCCGCCAATCACAGCCATTAACCGCATGGGGCGTGAGTCTAACGGGAAACGACACCGACGCTAACCAACCAGCATATAACCAGAATATTTCTGCCTCGTCCAATCTGAGCAAGACAGTGGGCGGGCGCTGCAAGGCTCGCCGTGCTCTGTTGAATTCTATTGCCGACCATTAAAAAAAATAATAATCGGGAGAGTGGAAGTAGAGAAGCCAGGGCCAACGCGACAGACAAACAGACAGGGCTATATTTAAAGGGACAGGAGGCTATTCTCAACAAGAATACGAACAACAGATTGATCTGATGTTCTGCAACGTGACCTGGGATATTGCCTTGGCTGTCTCTTTTTAAATCGGAACCATCTCTGGACAGCTACGCTGGCTGGCTACGTTAATTTTTTCTCGAACACGTTTTATCGTTGAAAAACACTACCTAGCAATCTGAATTGAATGTTGTTTCTGTCATGAGTCCGGCCGGCTGCTCCCATGTGAACGGTTTTAAGGTGGAGAACTGGAAACAGAATCTTCGGGTCATATACCAGTGCTTTGTGTGGAGTGGGACTGCTGAAACGAGGAGACGCAAGGTAAAAAAAAAAAAAAAAAAAAGTAGAAAAAATGTAGCCAGCTAAAATGAAACGCCAGACCTTAACAAGCATAGCATAGCTAGAAAGCTACATTCATATAGCTAGCTAGCTCTAGGTGCTGTGTATATGCCGCTCCACACAGTTTGAAGCATACAAGCGTCCAGCACAACCCACATTCTAACGTTAGCTAGCTAAGTCATAACGTTACACGCATATACACCGATTGCTGGTATTTCAGTCTGAATCAAAGCAAACTGCGCTGGGCAGTGCGGAACTGCAACTGGCTAGTTGCAGGTACCTAGCTATGGTTAGCCAAATCAAACCCGGCACTGTGTGGTCATTCTTCGACGCGGTGGATGGCTCTTGCCATGTGAATTAAAGGGTAGCTAATGTCGCTGGATTTTTTTAGTAACGTATGCATCGTTCAAAACAGGATTCAAAATAACATCTAACGTTGGAATACGTAAATAATGGATTAAGCGTGACATCATCCACACAAACCAGAGATACAGCTCTCTGAAGTGTCGCTATGGTGTGTTAGCTAGCTAGCTACGCAATTAGCAGTTATTGGGAAACTGGTGCCCTTACGCGGTAAAATCAACACTGCTTTAACGAAGCAAGGGAACTCCTATTGCTAAGTGGCTAGCTAGCTAACGTTAATGCATTTGTTTGAAAAAATGTGTGTTGCTAGATTGCTTATCTAGCTAACATTCGTCTCTAGTAGGTAGCCAGCGACTGTGCTGGACAACTGTCCAAGTTTATCAGTGCGATGTGCACAGATTGTTAGCCTCGTTGGGTGTCAACCTACCTCCCCAAAATTGCAGCAGTTTTAACCTTACAATATAGCTATCTGATGAGCTCTGCTTCCCTACCTGTTTGATAATTTGCATTTCACAGTGAGAAATGTGTGAGTGGATTTAAAGAAAATTCTGGTAACGCTAGCTTGTTAGTGAGCCTGCATACCAAATCGATTTCTCATAATTTCACACCCAGTGTATTACTGTGGTCTCGTCTGTGTTCATGTTCCAGTGGAAAAAGATGACCTAAGAAGGGTACTTAGCTAGCAACCAGGTTTCAGTATTGCTAGTTAGCTAATCATCTTGACTACCTCGCTGCACATCTCGGAAGGGCCAGGGTAACTAGATAATGAGTAGATACAAAGCCGGCTAGCTGTGCAGCAGACATGTAGCTAGCTAATCAGTTTCCAACCACACGTCTGTATTGTTCGAAGAGAAGCATGCTTCGCCCCCCTCCCTCGCTTTCCTTCGTCCTACTGCCCAATTCACGCAGGATTTGAATGTGGGGACACGCAGGGCCTGCACACTTCACTTTTTGATCACGCCATCTGCGCTCATCTCACCCAACGCTTCGTGACACACTCCACGGCCAGCTGTCGCTCACCTTTCACATATACAGCAAACTTATGCTAATTCATTGATTTTTTTTGCATTTCAGCACACATTAATTCATTTCCTTTCCTGCCTTTTCTGCTTGTTTTATAACATAAATGCATTATACGCATGTACACATTTATCCGTTTACGCTTACTCGTGTAAGTACCTCAGACGCATAGTAACATGTAATAGGACATATGTATGTAATTGCATAGAGGCCTTTGCATGCCGCTGTTTAGAGGGATAGGGTTGTGACCTCAGAATCATATATGCTAATCCTGATGACTGTTGCCAGGGCCACTGCTACCTTGACAAAGGTTGAGATACACCATTGCAAAGTGTGTGTGTACATCTTACTTTTGTATTTCTTTTTTGAAACTGGCATACTCATTATTGCTTTTCTAACCATATAAGTTCTACTCTGTGGTAGGGTTTAGAATTATTGTGGTAGGGTTTAGAATTATTTAGAATTATTGATCCCATTTAAGTTTTTTATTTACTGCATTTTCAATAAACTCATGTTAGTTTGTACTGTTAGTATCTTAGGAAGGGCTGTAATATATATATTTTTTATTTTATACATGTTGATTCTTTCAAAGCAATCCTAGCTGGCCTTACATGTGTCGTGCATTTTTATTTCGTTGTTGGTTAAATAGGTGCTACAGAATGATGCGGGATGGACGACAGTGGTGAGTCTAAGCCCCTCTCCATGCACTGACATCACAGAGGCCTGCTTCCTGTACGCCAGCCAGTCAGACCCTCAAGTACCGTCTCTAACTCTCCCTCATGTTGTGCCGGTGATCGCACGTTGGCCGAACTGCATTTAACCGACCAGATGTGTCCCCTGTGGTCAGTCCCTAGTGAGACTGAGGTGTAAGATGGGTGGGTAGATGCGTAGAGCACCTGACATCAGTGCAGGTTGCATAAGCAGTGTCCTGGCGTCCCCGCTTTGATGCTGCGTGTTTGCTGGCGGAGACACACACACACACAAAACAAACAGCTCTCTCTCTCTCACGGGTCAGCGACCTGCTGTTTACATAGGCTTTCTGTGGGCCTAGCCGTTAACCAAGCACCCGCTTACCTGTTCTGTTTACTGTCACCATTAACTTTGTGACTGCCCTCAGTCGAGTCGGTTTCCAAGGTGATTAACGGGAACATTTTTCCCCTGTCTGTAAGGTGTGCATCGCACACAGTATGTTCTGAAGCTCAAAGGATTCACTGCAGCTTCTCCTAACCCCCGCCCCAATAATGACTCCAGAGCAGCACAGAAATATTCTATGCCCCCCATATATACAGGCAAGCTAAAAAGCTAAATACTTGATCGTCATTAATGCACAATTATGAGTGAAGCTTTGGATAATTATCCTTACAATGTAACACGCCATACTAATGCATTACCTGTCTATTAATGGACTGCTGATTACATGAACGATACACATTTGTTTTGATTTGTGAAGTGGAATTATGTGTGGATTTGTGTTGGGGTCCTGACCTGGGGGCTCAGCTCAGCTGGCAGAGTGCAGTATGGGATTTGGCACGTGGGCACAGCAAAGCTGGTTCAGACGTATTACTCCACCAGCCCTGGACTTCATCTCCCACAAGCCACCTGGGGGAAGGTTGCACAAGTTCGCTCTCTGAGCACTGGCAGCTGCTGCTCTGCTGCATTAGCTCAGTGAGATTTAGCTGTGCCCTTGTGTGTGTGTGTGTGCGCGTGTGTGTGTGTGTGCGTGCGTGCACGTATGTGTGGGGTGAGCATTTGAAAAGTCCCAACCCTCAAAATCCTGCACCCAGCAGGATTTCACAGCTCTCCTGGTAGCTGCAGTTGAACAGCCAATTAGTGAAATGAGGAGGTCAAGAACCTTGAATGGAGACCTTTTGTAACCAAATGACTGGAGGTGGTGCATCTCTGCATTACAGTCTCAGATACCTTGTGATGCCATTGAAGCCCTTCCCCCATCCATTCTCACTATAAAGGGCTATTTTCTCACTGATGCCCTCCCTTGTGCTGTACTAAGATATACATGTTAATGAGGGTAGCACCATTCTTGTGGTGACGTGGGGCTGCTTTTGACTAGTGAGGTCAATTTAGACCACAGTAAACCAACAGGAGCTCAGTCTTATTGCGGAGAGTATCACAATGCAAGGCCTTGCTAGCATCAACAGGCACTATTGTGTTGAATATTAATATGTTTGTAGATAAGCCACATTCAAAACTGGAGGCAGTGAATAAAGGGAAGTGAATTCAGAAGCTCTTTGTAGCCAAAAAGAAAAGGGCCGGAATGTAATGGGATTCTGAGTGTGCGCAAAGATGAGAACACAGTTCAAATGGCCAGTAGCATCAGCCTGAACAGTAACACACTGAGGAAGACTCATTCATGGAGTATTAGTCATACCAAAAAATGAGCAAACCTACGCACCCCCTAAAAAGGAAAAAAAAAATTGACAATTCCATTGTCATGATGAAGCAGGGTGGTTAGCAGATGGGTTGTGTGTTGATTTTTAAATTATTAATTAAATGCATTGCATGTTTTTACTTATTTGCAGATTTCTTTATGCCCATCTAGCCCATGTGTTAAGCTGTCCTCAGCTCTTCTGTCAGAACACTGCCAGCCTGTCGGTCTTCTGGGTCATCAACAGATGATGTGACGGTAACCTTAAACAGGGAAAGGAATGCACAACACTGAACAGTTTCAGGTTTCTCCAGGAACACAACCCCCCGGTGCCAGTGTAAAGAGTGACCAGACAAGAGAGGCGGGCAGGACGCACTGCTATTCAACCTGCCCCACCCTGCTCGTGTAAACCGGGGCTAGAACAAACATACCCGTGAACTAACAGTTGCTCTGAACCCGTTTGACTTGCAGTGATCATACATGTGACTGTTTCCTTCTAGCCTGAGTCGGATGCCATTGCGTTACGGTACCAGGGGACACTACACACATGAGGTGCTGCTGGGCTTACATCAAATAATTCTGATTCGGTTCAAAGATCAGTGAAGATCAGCTTTTTACAGGGGCGGCAGTGTAGCATCGTGGTAGGGAGCAGGGCTCGTAGTGGAAAGGTTGATGGTTTGATTCTCACGTCTGGGGCACAGCTGCTGTACCCTTGGGAAAGGCACCTAACCCAGAATTGCCTCAGTAAGTATACGTTGCTGTGGATAAGAGCGTCTGGTAAATGACTGTAATGTAATCTAATGTGCATGGCATCAGGAGGACCAGTAATCCTAAGGTCAGGGAAGCATTTAAGCATTTGGTTTTCTCTGTTCAGGGTTTTTGTAAGTTGTTGGTGTATGTGTGTTGTACTGCCAGTTGCTTTTCTAATGGACTTAGCAGACTCCTCAGTGCCAGTTTCTTGCATGAAACCATACAGCTGGAATTGACAGGGAGAGTTCGAGATAAAGCACCTCGCTCAAGGGTTCAAGCTCGCAGCCCTCCAGTAGGGGGTCTGGCTCACTGGTGAGTGTCCCACTCTCACCACTGTCCTGGACCAGTGTCACCAGAAGGTGGTTACCCCTGGGAGAGGGACCAAGGTGAACACTGCATTATTTCATTAGAAAACAACACTTCAGAAATAGAAACGCACTTCAGATTATTTGATGAACAGTAAAGTGACGTTCTAAATGACGTTCTCAGCACTAGTAGCTCTGAGGAATGTTCTTGTAGCTCTGCTCTGTTGTAACCTAAACTGCTATTATGTGGAACAGGCAAAGCTATCAAAGCTATAAGAAAGCCATATCTCCTGACTCCTGTCTGTCTAATACGTCCACAAGCCGAACCTCCTTAAGTACTGAGGTACTGAGCCTCTGCTGTCCATTTTAGCTGCAAGCAATTTTCTATAATGCAGAACCTCTGTTGTTCCATTATTTATTGACTTGGCTGATGCCTGTGTCCAGGGAGGCTTGAATAGCTTGCTTCTCTCATTCTTTCATAAACTGAGAGGTATTAAAAATGCAACAAATGAAATATTTGTCTGCAGTATTTCCCCAGAAGTACAGCTTATATTCACAAGTTATCAAAAAAAAAAAATCTATTTCGTTCACTTCATTTCCTTGCAGTCGGTTAACAGAGCTTGGAAGCGCTCGCCTCGGTCTCTTCTGTGCTTCTCGCACGCATATGGTGTCTGTAGGTGTTCAAACATGCATACGGATAACATGCACTGCTGCACCCGTGACTGCGGATGCGAGAAGCAGGAGAAAATGTAGGGCTTAGAGATTATGGCTGGACTGAAACGCTGCAGCGGCGCTAACGTAGCAGGGGCTGTGCGATTGGGATCGGCAGGAACGCTGCTCTCCAGGGTCTCGCCTTGGTATGCAGCTGTGTGTATCACCTGCAGGGGTGACACATTCACGCAGGTACAGCTCCTACCTGAGGACGGCCGAGGCAGCTACACGTCACACGTCTGCGGCCTCCTCGGTGGAGTGTCCTTGACCCTCCCTGTCTCGCACGTCGGCTTGGCACTGCTTAACTGTTGTAGGGCCGTACGTGTGCGCGCACACAAAGGCATTCCAACAGAAACTGGCACATCCTCTTTGTTCGGTGGCCAATGGCTATTCAGCCTCTGTTCGGATAACATCGGGGGGAGGTGATCTCAGGTGGAGGGACAGGTGCCGTCCATGTTGTGTTGTGCAGGTGGAGCAGTTCAGAGGTGGAGGTGTGGCTGTATAGGCTGCAGTGCATTGTGGGTGGAGATTGCTTTTACTGTATAGGCCTATTTATGGCACATTACATTACGCTACACTACATTACGTTACATTAATGTCATTTAGCGGACGCTCTTATCCAGTGCGACTTACACAGTATGTCCAATGAAGTGGAATGAAAAAGTTGCACAAATGGGACACCGCTAGCCACCACCTAATCTCGGTCTAGCACAGCTACAGAGGCAGTGTCTGTCAGCAGCTTATTGTTTTAATTCAGGTAGAATAAGCTCCCTCCTGCTTCTGTTTGACCGGAAATCGGCCGACTCTTGTGGCGCGGAACAGCAGGCCTGTGACGGGCTGGCTGCCGTGTCCGCTGCCGCTCTGGGTTGCTGCGTGTCGGTAGTACAGGTGATCTGTGGAGCTCCATGCTGCAGGTCCCAGGCACTGCAGATTCAGAAGCTTCCCTCACAATTTTTTTTTTCTTGTTGTCTGGTGAAAATTGGCCCCAGAAGCACTTTTTTTTTTTGTTTTTAACGCCTTGTGGCTCATCTCCCATTTCACACTCCCTGATGGTTACTGAAGCATTTCAGGTGAAATACTGAACACAGCGTAGCGACTGGAGCGTGAGGAGAATCGACGCTCTGGCCTTGTGGTTGTGAGTTCAGATCCTTCAGCGCAAACCGACCCTGACAGTCATGTGGTACGATTTCCTTGAATCACAATGCTGAGCTGTGGAGACTCATATTCTTCTTTGAAGAATGATGATATTGAATCCTTTGAGTGAAACTCTTAATGAGAACATCAGATATTAAATGAAGAAAGCGTTCTAGAGGTCTTGTACTGTCAATCCAGGTCTTGAACTACTCTAATTGTCCAGCATAGTTCCTGGAAAGCTATAGCAGAAATGAATAGTATTTCCTGTTGTGAGAGTACAGATTGACCTTTGCTCATTTCCACCTGTACTCTGTTGTTTAGCTGGCAGAGAGAAGCTTGAGAGAGTTCCTGTAGTCCACTTTAGTGGTGTGAAAGTGTCAATCAAATATCAGATTTACAAAAAGCGATTCATGTCTTCTGTCATGACATATTTTTCGTCTAACTTCATTATTTATGTATTTTGCCCTTCTTTGTACCTTGTTCTTGCAGCAAGGTCTGACAAAGGTGTGGTATGATAATAATATAGTATTTGATTTATGCTCAATGCATTTTTGGGGGAGATTTAGGTCACTGCTGTATGTATATATGTATGGGTGTATGCATATGTTCATTACCTATACAGGCTTTGCAGAGTGCTGGTGTGTCTGCGCGTGTGTGTGTGTGTGTGTGTGTGTGTGTCTCCTGTATCAGACAGCAGTGTTAATACTGTCGTGGCAGGGGTTTTGTTTCAGGCAGAACAGGCCGATGGCTGTGGGTGGGGGGGAGGCCCGTGCTGTCGTGTGGAGTCCTCTCCCTCGTCTCCCTCCGGAACGGGCCTGCCTGGCTGTTTCCGCGGAGACCTCGCCTCCGCCTGTGGCAGATGGCCTGGTGTCGGAGCGGGCCGCTCCCCCCCCCGCGCCCCTCGCCCCATCCCTCGCCCCCCACCGTGGCTTTGGGGTCTGATCCGTCACGCTGGCTCTCTCGGCTGCTCCCCCGGCCCTGGGAGGAATCGCCCGTCGCCATGGAGCTGTTTTGTTACTCTGTGTCTGTGCTCAGGTGCCGCTTATTGGATGCTCATGGCAAAGCGACACGAGGAGCCTGTTCGCTTGTTCGGCCTGGAGCTGTTGGGGGGGGCATTTGGGCCACATTTATATGGTCAGCCATGGTACTCTGCTAATCCACTGTTTATGTTGTATGGTTGTGCCAATCTGATCGCTGCCATCCCAACGTCAGCCCAGCCAGATGATGTACAGGTCAGTGGATCTCTGTTGTGCCCACTCTGGGCTGACTGCATTGGATCAGTCAGCCTGGGTGAAATAAACGATTTGTAACGCAGAGTAAAAGGAAAGCACCTGTATCTGTGCCCTCCAGCAGCATGGCTGAGACCTCACACGGGCAGAGAGCTCTGCCGAAGACTTCCTTCATCCGTACACTCAGATCTGTGTGTCTCTGTAGTTTATGTATCGACTGGCTTGTCCGTTCCGTGTGGCACACAGGGAGAGTTCCGTCTCTGCAGATGTTGGCGCTGTCACTGGTTCTGATTGGCAGCTGATCGGGACTAACCCGATCTGAGCTGACTGTGTCCTCAGTCAGGAGAGTGATGTTTCAAACAGATTTCACATAGTGGAGTTCTCCTTTGGTATGTGTGTGTTTGCTGTCATTATTAATGCAAGCATCTGTGTGTAGCCAGTCTGAGGTGGAACGGTTGGGGTTCTGGATGTAGTTGTTAATAGCCAGAATAACGATGAGGTAAACCTTAAGGTAAAACCTTAAGGTAAAATATGATTTTTTTTTTGCCTTTAGGCCCTGGGTTTGTTGAGGACTGGGTTAGAGTTCTGGATCTTTGTGTGTCTGTCAGTCTGTGTGTGTCTGGATGTATGTAGAGGCAGCAGGGGGTCTGGACCTCTCCTTGCATACAGGGTAATTTCTAAACAGCAGTGGGTGGGGAACTATCATTACGTAAATGATGGAGTGCAGCTCTTAACCTTCTGCTTACTGTTGAAGGAGTTGAGGTCTTGGTGCCTGGTGCCTCTTTATGAACAATTAAGTTCTTGGCCTAGGAGAGGTGTGCGTTTTTGGATAGGAACTTTGACGAGACACAGGTTGAACTCGCCCATTACTGTCCAGTGGAGCCAAATGACTCAGCAGGAATGCGATGGAGTGAGGTGTTGCTTTGCGTCAGTATAGAGAAGTAAGATTTAATACAGTACATCTCTCCTTTTTAGTCCAGCTGCCTCTTTTATTTTCAAGAATAAAAAAAAAAGATTCAGTTTTGACCTTGGGAGCTGTGACACAGACATAGTGATTGGAATATTGGCGACATTTAGACACGGGCGCTGGGGCATTGAGCTGTTTTGTCATTAAAATCGGGGAAAAAAATGAGCTGGCTTCCTGAGACCGGCTAGGTATTCAGATCACTCTTCTGCCTCTCCCCCTCTCTCTCTCTCTCCCTCTCTCTCCCCCTCTCCCCGAAAAGTCATTTTCATCTCCGTTTTACAAAATCAATTCCCAGGCATTTTTTTTTTTTACAGAGGATTTGTGTAATATAGAAGGGGAGCGAATTGCAGGCTGTTTCTGGGACGTCACACATACGCGTACATCCTCCTTGGAATTGCCAAGCGATGTAATAACGGGAGAATTATTCATATTTATAAACGGCGTAGCCCAGGACGGAGGAGAGGTAGCTGTGAGTGGAATTGAGAATCTCGCTATGGGACACGGAGCACCCGAGTGCCCGCGTGTCAGTTCAGGAGGTGACACCAGGACAATGACGAGCATTCTTTTGTCAGTTATTAATTTTTTATAGCTGTTTTTGTTATTGTTTTTTTTTTTTTTTTGCTCTTCAGCCTTATCCATGCCAGAGTGACTTAACAGTACCTCTGAGCTCATGCTATACTCAGGTGTTGCCCAGGTGGTCTTCACCTGTGCCCCAGGTGCAGCTGACGTCACTCACCTGTCACGGCAGCGGTGCTGCATGTGCTGCGCAGCTCGCTGTCCCGTCTGCGCAGCTTGTTGTCCCGTCTGCGCGGCTCGCTGTCCCGTCTGCGCAGCTCGCTGTCCTGCCTGCGCAGTCGCTCTGCACTGTGAGACCTCAGGGAGAGGAGAGGTAATGGATCTCAGGGTGCAGGAGAGAGGTCCTGACTTAGCCCTGCTGACCGCCCCCCATGCTGCCAATCTTGCTCATTGAGCTCCACCGTGCGCGGCCCCGGTGGGCCGAACCTCCTGCTGCCTTTGTGGGGGACTGTCGGGCGGGCCCTGATGCTTCGGGGTGCTTCGGCGCCGGCTCTGTTTGACCCTGTCCGGCCGTGGCTTCAGAGAGGCTCTCCTTGCTGAAGAAGCAGCGTTGCCTTCAGGGCAGCCGCACGGCAGAGCATTCTTTCAGAGCTCTCTCATTTCCTCCTCTAATCCTATTGCCCACGTTTTAAAATGCGGTTGATGTAAAATTCACAGTAAGTGGGCACTCTCTCTCGCATAACACAGAGTGCTGTCCAAGATCCCTTCCGGATGCCCACAAAAATGCCACCTTCTGTCTCCAGTGTCCTGTTAGTACAGCTGTGCTGGAAGGAGACGGGAAAGGTTTTTTTCTAAACAGCGACACCCCAGTTTCCCTCCCTCAGAGTCGAACCCGTGACTCCCAGGCCAGGGGTCCAGTGCTCTAGCCACCGCCTCCATTGGCGCTCAAGTCCTGAGGTCCATTAATTACCTCCGAATGGCCCGTTTGCACCAGAGAGGCAGCACCGGTCCTGCGGAGAGAACGATTAAAGCAAATTGAGCGAGGCCCGAGAAACCCGCGCGCCAGCGGAGGGCCGGAGAAAGCCAATCACAGCTCCTCCGTTCGAGGGCCGTGCTAATGACTGCTAAACGATCCGATAATTAATCAGCGTAATTCCACGGGGCTTTTTGCTGTTTTCAAACCACCGCGCTGTGGTGTTACACGGCTAGGTGACCACCCCGGCTGTTAACGCAGGAGGGTCACATGAGAACTGATGCTGTTGCATAACTGACAGTGAAATTGTTTTCTAATATCTTCAGGGAAAACCTGATAAAAAAAACAGTTCTTATTGGATTGGAATATTTTTTATTGGAACGAGGACCAAACAAATTTCAATACAGCTTTTGGCACTTGTTGCCGTCAGTAATCTAAGCTGATATTGTTCCTTCAAAGTCAGCAGTGACATTTGTCTTCTGTGGTTGCTTTGCATTTATGAATAAAAAAAAAATCTCCCAAGATACACTACTATGAACTGGTATTTCCCCTTTTTTTAATTAATTGACCACAAGTGCAGTTCCCTCCTGAGAGCAAAGCACAAGATAATTTGACCGTGAGTGTAGTTTGAAGGTGAGAGGTACGGGGTCTCTGTTGACAGCTGACTGGTGGCAGAGCTGTTGCATTGTGGGAAGGCAGACAGATCCTTGTGGATTTGGCTTTGCTTGAATCTGATGGCTGAATGGGGCTTCCATGCTTACACGAGAAGAGTTCCCTATATAGCGCCTCCGGTTCTGATTTAGCCAGAAAAGGGAAGAAGCTCAAGGGAGTGTTTCGCTCTCTGCACCCCTAATCTTCAGCTAGGTTTCGTCTGAGGCTCTTGCGGTGTGCGTGCATGTGTGTGCGTGTGCATACGTGTGTGGGCTTATCCCCATTAGGACAGGAGATCCTGGTCATTCCCATTCTAGTCATCCCTCTAATGGGGACATCTGTGAATACTGCACTGTACCGATAATACTTTACACAAAGGCACCGGTTCCTCAAAATAGCCTCATTGTCAGATTAAAAGCAATGTAGCGATGTAGTGAACAGGCAATTAATTTGAATGTGTGTATGCGTGTGTTGGCATGTTTGTGTAATAAATCAGTGAAAAAAGATTCATATTTATAGTAATAACGCATAAAACTAATACTCTGTCAGATTGATGGTGTCTGGCAACATTAGCACATAGCTTGTCCCAGCTTTTGTTTTATTGTAAATAATGAAGTCGTATACAGATAAACTGCAGCTTGACTCATGACACACTCTCGCATGTTTGATGAAGGACAGGGCTGTGTAAGAGTGAATGTGTCAGAACTGTAGAGAGAAGGATGGAATGCTATTAAAATGTAAGTGGAGAGAGACAGGAAAGGAGTAAGAGGGAAAGGAACCATACCAAGTGTACGTGCACATACACACACACACAGATACAAGAGCACAGGGCTCAGGTAGCTCAATAGGAGAGAACATGACTGCAGAACAACTCTCTTACCCCGTTTCATTTTCACAGTTTTTCCCATTCTCTCTATCCTTCGTTCTTCTCTTTCAGAATCTCTTTGTTTCACGTTCTCTGTCTGCATCTCTCTGCTATGCTCTCTCTTTTGTTTCGCTCTCTGCATCCTGACCTCGCTTCACAGGTAGACACTGATTCCATTGATTTCAGTGCATTCTTTTACCTGTCAGCATCCATTCTCGAGAAATGAGCTCTTTTCCTCCTCTCCTCCATCCTTTCCTGTTTCCTCATGCCCCCCCATCCCTGCTGTCTTCTGCTTCTATTCCTCCTCCTCCTTGCCCTCTTCATCCACCCTCCTCTTCAGTTTGCCTTTCTTCCGTCCCACACCCATTTCCCTCCTCCTTGTCCCAGTTGAGTCATTGTGAGCTGTGGCTTTCATGGCAGTATGTGTGTTTTCTCAGAGACTGTGGTCAGTGCTGGCTCTGAGCTGTTCTCTGGCTTCTGTGAGAGACTGTGATCAGTGCTGGCTCTGAGCTGTTCTCTGGCTTCTGTGAGAGACTGGTCAGTGCTGGCTCTGAGCTGATCCCTGGCATGTGTGAGAGAGTGATTGGCCATTGACCCTGACCCACAGTTTGAGTCCTTCTGCTGGCCTGTGACGTGTCTGTCAGCACTGCTGGGCCCTGATGGCACAGGCCAGGCAGAGGAGATGACCCTGCTGTGCCGGCCTTCTGCCCGTCTGCTGCCCCGTGCCAAAGCACCGCGGGTGCAGGTGTGTGGCAGACCGCGCCTTTGTCTGTGACGCCTGTGTGTGTGTGTGTGTGTGTGTGTGTGTGTGTGTGTGTGTGTGTGTGTGTGTGTGTGTGTGTGTGTGTGTGTGTGCGTTTGCGCATGTGTGTCTATGTGCGTGTGTGTGTGTGTGTGTGTGTGCGCACCTGCTTGCATAAGGCGGTGGGTGCCCGGCTGGGACCCTGGCCGTCTGACAGATCGGCCCTCCCCCAGTCTCCCGCCAGAGATTCGGGTTGAGACGTGTGTCTGTCCAGCAACTCTGCCACTCCTGCTGGCATTGCTGCAATGCACGCTGGGATAGGAGATCTCATTATCTGGCAACTCCACTGTTGGAAGAATAATCCAGGAGTCTGGTGTAGAAGAGCTCAAAAGTCTGCCTGTTGTCACCGCATCTGGTTTTGACTCTTAGTTCTCTGTTGCAGCTCTTGGCTCCATTTTCAGATGAATTTTGTATTTTGACATCTCCACCCTCCTCGTACGACTGCTGGTGCTTGTGGGTGTGGCAGGTGATTGGCTGGTGGACAGGAAGAGGAGGTGCTTTGGGCTGTCTCGCATGTAGTTGCAGATCCGGGCTGACGGTGAGCCGTGTGTCATGTGACCCTGTGGTTGGGAAGGAAGGAAGGAAGTATGAGGAGAAGCTGGATGCCCCATAGAATGTCTTTGCTTGGCCTGGCCTTGCTGTTTCCAGACTGCCACAGCTTGCTTTCAGGATCCAGCTAATCGTCTCTGCTGCGCATCCTCTGCTTCCTTTTTTTATGGTAGAGCCGTCTCTATTTGTAGAGAGCAGAATGTGGGGAGGAGCCTGCTTATTTCTGTGTTTTGTGAGAGGACGCTTTGGTGTGATGTCACCTCGTTAGCGCTGCGGGCCCCGCCCTGATGCTGTGTGCACGTGTGCGCGTGTGTGTGTGTGTGTGTGTGTGTGTGCGCGAGCGCGAGCGTGTGTGTGTGTGTGTGTGTGAGAGAGAGACACGGGGAGGCCCGCTGAAATCACAGAGCCCCTGCTGCTCCACTGCTCGAACCCACTGCCGTCTGCCTTCTCCCTGGAGACAGAGGAGCACACGCTGGCCCTCTCCTTAATTACAGGCCCCCTGCTCGGGTTTCTGTGCCCCTCAGCCTCAGGGACGGGGCACGGTGATCCCTGCCAGGGGTTGAGCGCCAGTGGACCGGATCTTTCCCTCATGCGGTCACGGGAATGGCGTTCTTTCGATGACAGCACCAGGGCTGCCCGCAGCTGGCGTGAGGCCACTGGGGCGGAAAAACCGCCCGAATCCCCGCATCCCATTGGCTTCTGGGAAGGGGGGGGCGTGTCTGTACTTGCACACAGCACGCAGGGATTAAAAGGTTTTGTCAGGTGGGGGGAGGGTGGGGTCAGGTGAGGGAACGCTCACCTGCGGAGCGGTGGCGAGAACGTGAGTCAGCGAGCTCCTGCCCCACCCCGCCCTGTCCCCGTCCCGCAAGCGGGGCCCGGGAAAGGCGGTTGCTCAGATTCGCCTCTCTCCCGTTTCTTCAGCACGGATGCTTATTAAATGTGAAAAGCCGTTGTGACTCACTCCTTATGTAATTTTTTTCCCCGTCCCCCCGAGGGGGCCGGTGCACCCGAAGCGTAGTCGCAGTCAGGCGCCTGTCGTTTTGGGTCAGATCGGACCCTTCGTTTGAGGCGCGGGCGGGCGGGGGGGCGCTGAACGCGTACGTGCCCAGCTGGAAATCTGTTGGTTGTGAATGCATTCGAAATGACGTAGGTGCACAAGAGAGCTATGACATAGAATGGTGTGAGTGGTCAGGTTGTCATAATCCGTTGGGAGTGGTCATGATGTCGTGACATGGTGGGAATGGTCAGGATGTCATAATATCATGGGAGTGGTCAATATGTCATAAAAAGGTGGGAGTGGTCAGGATGTCAGCGTTTTGTAGTAGTGGTCTTAGTCTCATGGGAGTGGTCAGGAATAATAGGAGGATAAAGAGTAGAAGGACATATTAGTGCCACATTGGAGCTGTTTGTGCTTTCAGTCACACAAAGGCAGGAATGCTTCTATGCCAACAGGATGGCAGTGAAAGTGGGAAAGGGGTAAGGGGGTTGCTAGTTCAAATCCAAGGCAGGGCACTGCTGTTGCACTCTAGAGCAAGTATGGTAAGTGGGTTCAGCAAATGTCCACCTCTGTAGATGTCTGAGAAGTAAAACTCCAACTGTGCAAGTGGCCTTGCAAATGAATAGCATAATAATTGTAACTGAAGCTAAACAAATGGATGTGACAGGCTTTTAATATGAATGAATACATGCAGCAGGAGGTGAATAGGAAGATTAAAGGAGTTTAATGGTGAATATGAGAGTGCTAACTTATGAAGACTGCATAAGGAGGAAAAGCAGGAGCAGCACAGCTGTGCGAATCGGCCGCATGCTGTTTGTGTGGAATCACCAGGACCGTTTCTAAGAGACCAAGGACGGCGTTTCGCGGTGGGCTGAAGCCGTTGGCGCTGTCAGGCGGCCCGCAGAGATCGCTTTCGACTTCGCCTTTCGAAGAAGGGGTCGCCCGGGGCCCGGCTCGGATGAAACGCCCCGTTGGATGCGGGTTCGATTGGTGTCCTCCGCACAGCCTAATGGCCTGCTGATGGGACACAGCTTTGCGCCGTTCTCTGGAGGCCAATCCTTCTCCTGGCAGCGTGTCGTTTCCTGCGTAGCCGAGGCCCTGACCCCAAATTCACAGAGAGGTTTTCTAATGCCATACCATGCGCTTTATTGGATCAAAGCCTGAGAGCACAAAACCTCAGCCTGAAGATGGTAGTATTCTAGGGACATCCTATGTTAGGGGGCAGTAGTGTGACATATTGGTAGGAAGAAGGTGACTGAAAGGTTGCTGGTTCGATTCCCTGCTGGGGCACTGCTGCTGTACCCTTGGGCAAGGTACTTTACCCAGAATTGCCTCAGCAAATATCCAGTGGGTAACATGTGAAACTGTAACCTACCTAAGTCACTCTGGGTAAGTGTATCTGCTAATGACAATAATGTAACAAAATGTGTCCTTGTAAGGAGGAGCATACATGGTCGAGTCTTAACTCCACCCGTTAGCGATCGTGTGACGTACAGATTGGAGTGTTAGTTTGGGATCTTTGATGCCAGTCCTCTCATCATGCTGTAAGTAAGCTGAGTTGTGGAGGAAAGTGGTGTGTAATCCTGTGAGAGCTACCTGTCGCCTGCTCCTTATCGCTCTCCCGGCCAGTCAGCGCCTGATCGATACCCCGTCTAATAGGGTGTTAAAGCCATGGGCCGGGAGTGCTGAGTGCGCAGTTCGGGGGGAGGAATGGATTTTTATCCCGCCGATGGCAGCGCGCGTGGGGTGTATGATGGACGCAGTATTGGCATAGCCTCCCGCTTTGGGCTCCAGCGGTGGCGCATTGCAGAAAGCCACACAAATTATACACACAAAACGAAAAAGTGTGTGTGGGGTGTGAGGCAGAAGGACTTCATTTATCCCCTTCACCCCCCTTGTCGTCCTCTTTTCTTTCCCTCCCTATTTCACTTTCTGTTCTTTTCTTCCTCCCCACTGTCCATTTGTAGAGATTGATATTTACTGAGGCAACTGCGGGTTAAGTACCTTGCCCAAGGGTACAGCAGCGGTGCCCCAGGGGGGAATTGAACCGGTAACCTTTTGGTTACGAGTCCTGCTCCTTAACCACTATGCTACACTGTTGCTGTACGTGTGAGGAAGGTCCCTCACCTGAGCTGCTTCAGTGAGTATTCCCCTGCAGAAATGGGTAACGGCTGGGTGTAGCTCAGTGCCACGGCTCTACATCAGAGTCTCCCTTAGCAGTTATTCTCTGATGGCTGCAGTTTTTGAGTCATACCCCCATACTGGAATGGCGGAAGGCCATCGGTTTCCAGGCTCTGTCAGGTCTGTCTGGGAGGCAGCTGGTGGGCTGGGTTGCTAGTCAGAACCTCCGTGGCTGGGGCAGCAACACGGACAGCACCAAAAGCACCTGTTAGCAGAGAGAAGCTCTGAGATGGGGACACCCAGAGGACAGAGAGAGCATAGCGCTGACAGAGCTGCGGATCTGAGTGCGAGTGCAGCGGCCATCGCTGTCGAGGCGGTGCACAGCCCCACGGCTCTCCCTGTGGTCCCTCCTGGCTCTCTGTGCAGAGGTGGTGGTCTGTGCAGCGGTGTGCTCTGTGCAGAGGTGGTGGTCTGTGCGGAGGTGGTGCTCTGTGCAGCGTGCTCTGTGCAGTGGTGCTCTGTGCAGTGTGCTCTGTGCAGTGTTGTGCTCTGTGCAGTGTTGTGCTCTGTGCAGTGGTGCTCTGTGCAGAGCTGGGTGGCTGGGTGATGATCACACTTTGACTCATTGCACCTGCGTCGTCCGCTGCAGCACAGAGGCTTTGCTCCGCGCTGTAGCAGCAGGTCCTGGGTTTGGGAATCTGTGGCCCTGATGTCGACTCGACAGATGAAGAGCCATCCGTGTGGCGCTGGGCGTGGGGCAAAACTGTGTTTGCATGACTGTGTGTGTGTGTGTGTGTGTGTGTGTGTGTGTGTGTGTGTGTGTGTGTGTGAGAGAGAGAGAGAGAGAGAGAGACAGACAAGCTGTTCCCCAGCAGAGCTATGTGAGGCATCATTCATTTGCACAGTGGACGCTGTAATCCAGAGCAGGTTACACAGATTGCCCACCATCCATTTCTACAGCAGGATATTACTGACAGCGCTCATCTACAGCAGTTTCCCGCCCGGGAACGGGGCCTGTAAGCCTTGGGCCCTGACCCTCGGCGGGAGGTTTACGGGGGGATGTCCCTGAAACCGGGGTCCTCTGTGTGTGTTCAGTGCCCCCCTCAGTGCAGCCCGCTGTGACGGAGCTGTGGAGGAATGAAGGGCAGGGGAGGATGGGGTCGGCCTCAGCCTGTCTGCACTCACACATCCCAGCAGCTGAGTCATACAGGCCTGGCTCCCCTGCTAGCTTTGATCAGGGCAGGCTGACTGCTGCGGTTTTGTGTCCGTTCATCTCTCGCTTTCTGTCTCCCTCTCTCCTTCTCTCGCTTTCTCTACCTTTCTCCCTCCCTGTTTTGCTCTCTCTCTGTCTCCTTCTCTTGCTTTCTGTCTCCCACTCTCCTATTGCTGTCTCTCCCTTTCTCTCTCCCTGTTTTGCTCTCTCTCTGCGTCCCTCTCTTTCTCTTGCTTTCTGTCTCCCTCTTTCCTTCACTGTTTCTCTCTCTCCCTCTCCTCTCTTTCTGTATCCCTCGCTCTCCCTCTCTTGCTTTCTCTCCCTTTCCTCCCTCCCTGTTTCTCTCTCTCTGTGTCCATCTCCTTCTCTCTGTTTCTGTACCTCCATCTCTCACTCGTTCTCGTGGTTTCTCTCTTTCTGTCACTCTCACTCTCGTTCTCTGTCATTCTGTCTTGTTCTCTCTCTTTTTATTTCTGTCCCTCCTCTCTCTGGTTGTGAACTTTATGTCTCTCTCTTTTGTCCTCCTCTTTCTGTGTCTCTTTTCCTGCTGTCTTACCTTCCTTTGTCTTTCTTCATCTGAAACCTGTCTCTCTGTCTTTCCTCCATCTTTCTCTGTTGTGGGACAGCAGGCAGACAGAGAATTACAGCCTGAAGAATTAATTACTAATATCAGTACAACAGGGCCATATTACTGTGCCGTTTCATTACGCAAGTTCCAGTACAGCGCGTCTGATGTGGACTGATCTCATCTCGAGTCCAGACTTTGGCTGAGTGGTCGGCTCTGTGTAGGAGGACTACATTTGCGGCTTAAAAATAGATGTTGTGAAAACTGCAAGTCCTCGACTGCTCACGCTCCAGCTGTCAGATGGTCTCGAAATCTCTCGGTGCCGTTCGAATCCCGCTTCCCCCAACGCAAAGCCAGAGGAGGATTAGGAGGAGGATGGAAACGGTGATAGATTTCGGCGAGGAACAGAAAACGGGCGCTCCGGCTACAGCGTAAAGGCCGCCTCCAGCTTCCTTTCATTGACTGTTATATTTCCCACCTGTTCAGTTTGGCCGGGGAGAGACTGTGCGCTCACAGTGATGGGTTCCTCAGTTGTTGGTGCTGGATGTGCTTGCCGTGGTTACTGCTTGTCTCCATGTGCCGTTATGATTGGTGTAAAACTCAGTCCTAGTGAGAGAATATTTCTCGTCTATACTCATGGCAAATCCAGTCCCCCCTGTCTGTGCTAAGGCCTGCCAGGTACACAGTTCCTTCAGCCTGTGTGAAGGCCTGCCAGGAGTTCAGTTCCTTCAGCTGGTTATTTGGCCTGATGGGCACCCGGCTTCTTCAGCCTGTGCGAAGGCCTGCCGGGCAGCCAGTCTGTGTGCTGCAGCAGTGCCCTGCTCATCCTTTGCTATGGCCTGATGGGCACCCTGCTGCAGTAACGAGAGCCAGTGTCTGGCTGCAGTGGGTACAGTGGCACTACAGCTGCTCTTCAAGGCCTGAATCTGTCTCCCTCTCTGACACACACACACACACACACACACACACACACACACACACACGCACACACACGCACACACAGGCACCAGGATTAATCTCGCTTTAAGAGGAGGAAAAACAGATGCCTGAGTACACACACACACACACACACACACACACACACACACGGTATCATATTCCTCCACAGGAATGTTTGCCTCGCTCGCTCTTGCCCTTCTGCTTCCTAACCCTAACCCTCTGAGATTCTCTCTCTCTCTCTCTCCCTCCTCTCTCCCCCTCTCCCCGCGAGGCGTCTGTGAGTTTCCCGGTATCGGCGTTTCTGGGAAGTACAGCCAGACTGCATGTGTCAGCTGCTGCTGCTGCTCTGTGTGGCTCGGAGAGTGTGGCCTTTGTCAGTGTCTCCCGCCACGGCCGGACCGAGGCTCTGGGGGCCTCTGCAAAACAACGGAGGGGAAACGAATGTGTTGTGTAAAATGTTTAGCTCGCCTCACAGTAGGTCAGCTATAATTGAAACAGGCTGACCCAGTTCAGAGATGCGCGCTGTGAGGGTGGGGAGAGTGGGAAGTTTTGAAGGCGAGTAGGTGTTGCATCCCTCCCCCCCCACTCTAGCAGGCCTCTTGAGGTAACGTCAAGTTTCAGTTCCGTGACCCAAACCCACGTTAGCTTCGGGCGGTCCTCAGTTTGCTGGAAACGCCCTCAGGTGTCTGCTGGTGTGCTCCCACGGGAACAGGAAGTGAGGGCGGAGCTACAGCGAGGGGGCGGAGGGAGAAGGAGGAAACGTCGGGGGCCATGTGACAGCCTGTCTGTGGGGCATTGAGAATCTAAGCAGAGGCAGGAGGGAGGGAAGGACAGAGAGAAAGAGAGTAGGGGCAGAGACAGAGAGGGAGGGAGGGAGGGAAAGAGGGAAGTGAGGGTAGGACAGAGGAAAGAGTGGGGACAGATTTAGGGAGGGAGAGATGGAAGGAAGGAGAGAAGGGAAGAGTGGGGAAAGAGACAGAGGGAAGGAGAGCTAAGGAGGGAGAGTGAGGGGAGGGAGAAAGAGAGGGAAAGGAATGAAGGACAGAGAGAAAGGAAGAATGAGGTAGGGAAGGACTGGGAAAGATTGGGGACAGAGACAGAAAGAAAGGGAGGGAGGGAGAGAGAAAGAAGAGAGTAAGCAAGAGAGGAAGGGTAGGGAGGGACAGATGGAGAGGGAGAGAAAGGGAGTGAGAAGGACAGAGAGATTAAGAAAGGGAAGGATGGAAACAGAAAGCAAAAAGATGAGAAGAGGGAAGGAGAGGGAGAAGGAGGTAAGTCCAGCAGCACAGGAGAATGAGGGGATGGACTGAGAGGGAGAGATTTCCAGAATGGGTGATTCCTTCAGCTCGAAAGAAACCAGAGCGTTGACATTCATATTACTCAGGCTGTAACTGAGCTAATGTAACAAGTCGAGAGGCTCTGTGTGTGTTCGGTACTGGGGTCACAGAAAAGCCACAGCATGCAGCAGGGCCTACCCAGTCACGCCAGGACACTGCAAAATTAGAGGCTGACAGCTGGGATTAAACCAAAACTGAACCACAACAGGACCAGGATGATCAGATGCAGATCAGTCAAGACTAGGCCAAAAGACCAAAACTAAGCCTGGTTTCTTTTAGTCTGCCATCCCACCTGGCTTCAACAGGGAACCCTGTCTGATCACCTGCCTAGGGCATTAGAGAACATTAACTGAAAATTGATGCGGATTGATTCGCTGAACCGAGCTAATGGGTGATTTGATATCATCCGCCTCTCTCTCTGTCTCTTTCTTCCTGGACTCATTTTTCTGCCCTCTAACTTGTTTTTAAATGCCTCGTTTTCTGACGTCTCCCTGCCCTCTCTGTCGCCCCCTGCAGGCCAAGTCGTGTATCTGTCATATGTGTGGGGCCCACCTGAGCCGGCTTCACTCCTGCCTGTACTGCGTCTTCTTCGGCTGCTTCACCAAGAAGCACATCCACGAGCAAGCCACAACGCCAAAAACAAGCGCCACAACCTAGGTAAGACACGAGCATGCCAAAAACAAGCGCCACAACCTAGGTAAGACACATGCACGCCAAAAACAAGCGCCACAACCTAGGTAAGACACGAGCATGCCAAAAAAGAGCACCGCAGCCTTGGTATGATGTTAGTATTAAAAAACATGTGCCTCAGCCTATTTAAGACACAGCCACTCCAAAAGCAAGAGGCACAGTTTAGGTGAGACGCAGGCACTCCAAAAGCACAGCTGTGGCCAAGCAGCACTGAACAGCTTTGCGTTGAAGTTAACGTTATTACTGACGTACCTGTATTCAGGGTGCTACAGCTGCCAAACCCTGGCCGCTTTCCCTTTAGATCTACACAATCCTCTATCAGCTCAGTTAGCCTGACGCCGCGGAGAAACACTTCACACACCTGCACAGGTGTGTCTGCGTGCCAGTCTCTCTCCTGCTCTCAGTTTCGCAGAGATAGGGGTGAGAATCTCACAGCGACCCGGCTGTACACCCCCCCCCCCCACCCCCATCCCCCCATATCTGAAAAGAGCCATTTGAGGAGCAGGCACGGGGTGTGTCAGATCAGCTCCTTGGCGAACGCTCGGAGTCAGACCGCACACGGCCGAGATTAGCGTGTAATTATCTCCTGTGTATTAATCAAGGGGGCTGGGCTGATTACAGCACAACAGTGATAATGGTAACCCCCTTATTACGGAGTGACTGACAGCGGAAACGCTCTCCGAGGGGGCCCTCCATTGTCTCCGGGGACAGAGCGTGTTTCAGACAGAAAGGAGCCCAGCGTGGAGAAATCAGCGCGTTAACACTGAAGCCTTAAACACACTTACACTCACACACCCATTCACAGTTAAGCACACACTCTCGCATATATCCGCACAGACAGACTCAAACCTGCATGCAGGCACACACACACACACACACACAGCAAGGCTCAAGGAATTGGACATCTGTGAATTTCTCAAAGATTTCTTCCCTTCAACAGTGGTTGGGTAGGGTTTGGGGGGATCTAAGCCAGAACAAGTGTCTCTTTTTAGCAATTCCCCATTAACTTAATGACTGTCCCCCTTTTGAATAACTAACATGCACTCGTTAGCGGGATCTTTGTGCAGAGAGCGATTGGTTATTAATACTTAACAATGGCACATTAATAATGAGCATAATCACAGCAGTTGTAGGGGCAGTGGTAACGGTCTGTGGGTGATAAGATTCTCTTTGGGAATTGCCCCTCGTGGCAGCTCTCTGTCAGTCTTATCGAGCTCAGAACGCGAAACTATTAATTAGGTTAAGGATTTGCACAGAAACTGCCGCTAATCAGTGGGGAAAACGGCTTAGATCTGGGGGGAACGTTAGCTTAATAAACCAGACATAATCAAATTAATACTTACTGCGGGCCGTTTTTCTTCATTTTTGTCCTGTTTTTTTCCCCATTCGGTTTTGTTCAGTTCACTTACACTTTTTAAATTTATTTTCATCTGATTGGTTCGTTTGTTGGTTGAGTGTTGCACATTGTTTTTCCCCTGCCCGGTTCCCATGGTTACTCAGTCCGAGGCCCTCTCTGGCAGTGTGTTTCAGCCTTTTCCTTACCGAGTCACCGCCATCATTCATTAACTCCACAGGGCGTCCGCTCGCACTCCAGATATTACCCACAATGCACTGGGCCTGCCACTGGAACGGCATGGGTGACGCGCACCCTGTTGAAGAGCTCGGGAGCTGTGGGCCAGGATTCAAACCAATCACCCACTGGTCACAAGCCACTTACAGGGCTGCCCAGTTTTTCCAATTTTCTCGGCACAACAACCCTCCAAACCGTAAGAAGAGACAGAGGCTGTAGACAGAGGGGTGTTTGACCACTGCCAGCACAAGTGTAGCATATGTGTAGCACATGTGCGGCAGTGTAGCATAGTAGTAAGGAGCAGGACTCGTAACCGAAAGGTTGCCGGTTCGATTCTCTGCTGGGTTTCTGCTGTTGTGTCCTTGGGCAAGGTACTTAGCCCACAGTAACTATCCAGCTGTATAAATGGATAACATTGTTAAAAAAAATAATTGTAACCTATGTTAGTCGCTCTGGATGAGAGCGTCTGCTAAATGACAATAACGTTGTGTAATGTTGAACGCGGTATGGAGATGCAGGGCTGGAAGGGAAGGCCTCTTTATTTTTACCTCGTTTTCGGATTCTCGGAACACCGTGTTTGAAAGTGTAAATGGGAGACGCTTGACCTCGGCGGCGCGTCCTCTGGTGAGAGCAGTTAAGGGAAGGGCGTCTGGAGGGATGGTGAGTTCCACTGGGACTTTCAGAAGCCAGTCTGTAATTAAAGCCATTTCCAGAGCTGACATGTGCTTAAGATGAAGGGAACAGAGAGAAAGCAGCCTGGTGTCTGCTCAGACTCCTCTCCCTGCCCTGCAGTAGGAGACGCAAGATTATACTGGCACTCAGTCACACAGGCGTGTGCGCGCGAGTCAACCACACACACACACACACACACACACACACACACACACACACACACACACAGTCTC
>CM032893.1:26885962-27003462 GCA_019176425.1 Megalops atlanticus
GCGCTCGACGTCCTGCATCGCCACTGCAAAGGTGTGGGGGCGGCGCGGGGCCGGGCGGGGCGGGGCCTCCTGGGCGGTTCCAGGATGATTGACAGCAGTGAGATGCTGTAGCTGGGAGTTGTTACTGTGTTGTGATGGGCGGGTGGTTTGTCTGATTGGACGATCCATGCATGTGGGAGGGAGCCGTGCTAGGGCAAAGGGGCAGGACCCCACAGAGGTCTGAGGCTCGTCTCTGCTGGAGGTTGATGGTTCACCTTCTCTCGTCTGCTCTTCACCCTTCACGCTGACGGTCACCAAGGCGACGACAACGGGAAGAAGGCCAACAACCCGAACCACTGCAACTGCATCATTGACCAAATCTTCACCGGAGGCCTACAGTCTGACGTCACCTGCCAAGTGTGCCAGTAAGCAAGCGCGCGTGCGTACGTGCGTGTGTGTGTGTGTGTGTGTGTGTGCGTGTGCGTGTCAGTCCAAGGTCGTAGCCTGGGGCCTGAGCTTTCACAATGTGCATGGCTGTGTTCAGCATTCACACCTTCGCCCCAGGAGTTGCCCCCTCCCTTTCTTTCCCCCTCTCTCTCTCTCTCTCTCTCTCTCCCCCTCTCTCTCCCTCTTTGTCTCTCTCTCTCTCCCTCTCTCTCTCCCTCTCTCTCTCTCTCTCTCTCCCTCTCTCTCTCTCTTTCTCTCTGTCTGTCTCTTTCTCTCCCTCTCTTTCTCTCTATCTTTCTCTCTCTCTCTCTCTCTCTTTCTCCTCTCCTTCCCTGTAACCCAGCAGTGTGTTTCCCAGTCTGGGCCCGGTCCCTCGCAGTGAAGGAGTGTCATACCGCCTGTTTAAAAATGACCGGTCCCGGCGGGGGGGGCGTTTGCCTGCTCGGGCGTGACGCTCTGACTCACAGCGGCCCTGAAAGCAGTCCTGCCGCTGCTGGGACCTGCGCTCCTGCAGGGACTCTCTCTGCTCTGACACAGTGCTGCAACCTGCACGGTCGATATCTCTAGTGCCACCCTGTGGACATGCACTATATTGCAGCTCAGTGACTCACCCTAGCAAATCTGTTCTGTGTAAGGAATGTGGTTTGGTTTGATTTTGTTCTGTTAATTTAATTTAAAGCCTGTCCTGTGTTGTGCTGTCACGTATATTGTTAGATGTCTGTGAACATGTTTTTTTATTGCTTTGAAAGATCTGGTTGTGTTGTTGCAGTCTAATGGGAAATGCCACACACACACACACACACACACACACACACACACACACACACACACACACACACGTGCAGACACACAGAGCGGTCTCTCAGACCCCCTCTCTCCCCCTCTCTGTCCAGCGGCGTTTCGACGACGATAGACCCGTTCTGGGACATCAGCCTGGACCTGCCAGGGTCGTCCACGCCCTTCTGGCCCCTGAGTCCGGGCAGCGACGGCAGCGTGGTCAACGGGGAGAGCCACCAATCAGGGGCCACCACGCTAACCGACTGTTTACGAAGGTACCCCCCCCAGCTCTCTGTCTCCCCCTCTGCGCTCCACCACGCCACTCAATCTCTCCACTCCACTCCACCCCACTAACCAGCTGTTTACAAATATACCACCCCCTAGCTGTCTATCTCAGTCTCTCTCTCCACTCCACATTTAGGCTGTTTATGAACGTATTGCTCCATAGCTGTGTATCTCTCTCTCTCTCCATTCTGCCATGCTAACTGTCTGTTTATGAAGGTACCTCCCCCCACCTGTCTGTCACTCTCTCTCCACTCCACTACACTAACTGACCATTTACGAAGGTACCGTCTCTCACTCTCTCCATTGCACCACACTGACTGTCTGTTTATGAAGATACCACTCTTCAAGTGTGGAATTAAGTGTGTTCATGAAGATGCCACTCTTCCCTCTCTCTCTTTCTTCCCCTCCACACTGACTGTAGTAAGGCACTGTTCCTCTCCTCCTCCGACTCTCTCCATCCACCCATCCATCCATGCACACAGATGGTGGAGATATAGATCGTGCAGATGGAGCTCATTCCCCCCTCTCTCCCTCCACACTCCCTTCTTCCTCTCCTCTCTCTGTCTCCTGTTGAGTGTGCCTCGTGTCTCCCTGTAGGTTGTCGCTCCACATCAGACTGAAAGAGAGGAGATGCTCTCAGAGAGGCAGCGCTGTGTACTGTCTGTATTTCTGTCATACCCAGTATATGTGCATTTTTGTGCAGTGCATGTGTTTTTTGGAGATACGGCCTATGTGAACTCTCTCAATTCAGTTCAGTTCAACCTCTCTCTTTTTGTCTCCCTGTCTCTGTCTCCTTCTCTGTCTCCCTCTCTCTGCTTTCTCTCTCTCTCTTTGTCTCTTGTTTCTTCCTCTCTCTGTCTTGTCTCTCTTAATCTCCCTGTCTTTCTCTCTTTCTCTCCCTCTGTCTCTCTCCCTCTCTTTCTTTCTTTTTTCCCCCTCTTCCTTTCCTCCTCTTCTTCTTTCTCTCTTCCTCTCTTTCTCTGTCTCTCTTTCATTCTCTTATCCTCTGTCTCTCTCCCTCTCTGTCTCTCCCCCTCTCTTTCTCCCTCTCTCTCTTCCTTTCTCCCTCTCTTTCTCTCTCCCTCCATCTCTGCACCACAGGTTTACTCGGCCGGAGCATCTAGGAAGCAGTGCCAAAATCAAATGCGGCGGTTGCCATAGTTACCAGGAGTCCACCAAACAGCTGACGATGAAGAAGCTGCCCATCGTGGCGTGCTTTCATCTCAAAGTGAGCGCCCTCGACAGCCCGGCCCCGCCCTGCACCCCTCCTTCACCAGAGTCTGCCGCACCCCTGCTCTCTCGTTACCCAACCCAAAAACACCGGGCCGGGTCTCTGACGCCACGCGCAGAACCTGCTCTCTGTGCTGAGTGCTGAGCTCTGGTTCTGTCTCGTTTGGGACCTTTGAGTGCCTGTCTAAGGTGTCTGAATCTCCAGGTCTGATTCCTGGTTCTTACAGTGATGGTCAGATGTGATGCGCTTTACCGGGTGGCGGTTCACAGTGAATGAGAGGAGAGTGCAGGAACGCAAGGGGAAAGACTCACAGCACAGCAGTGATCTGTCCTCTGGTGATTTTTTTTTTATGAATGAGCATGGAATCCTCTGTGTGGTGGAATGAGGGCGGGGTTATGAATATTTAAATTGTGTGTGTGGGAGGGGTTTGAGAATCAGAAGTCAGGCAGTCATCATGTGCCATAGCTCATCTTTACAGGGGAATGGTCCCAATGTGCTGGGGGAGGGTGCTTCCCCCAGGGGGAGAGGGAAAGCAGGAAACACCGGGCCTGGGGAAAATACTGCTCAATGGCTTCCTGACCTCATGGAAAAGGCGGACAAGAGACTCTTTGAAAACAGTGGAAAAAGAAGCAAATAGTAGAATATAAACACGTGCAGGCTGGTGAATGGAGTGTACATCAGCTCTCCTCCAGGCCCAGAGGCTGGGAGGTGGCTGGAGGGATGCCTGCTGTTGGGCTCTGGGATGCCGTGGGTCTTAATATCCACCTGGGGGTTCTGATCCAGTGAGGCAGGGAGAACACTGGTCAGGGTGGTGTGAAGGAGAGAGAATGGGGAGGGAGGAAGAGGAGGGAGGAAGAGGAGGGGAGGGGCCATGCAGTGGGACACTGGGAGATTCCGTCGCCTCTGCAGGGATAAACTGACAGCGTACAGAACAGAGAAGAAGCAGAAGAGGTCAGGACCTATAGCCTTGAAGAAGTTGTGTCTGCTGTCAGTGTGCTGGTTGAGACTAACAGGCTTTCCCCTCTACCCCTCCTCTCTGTCCTTCCCTCATTCCATCCTTTCTCCTTCCCTTGCTTTCTCCTTCCCTTCTCTCTTTTCCTCCCTCTTTCCTTCCTCTGTCCCTTCTCTCCTCCGTCTTTTCCTCCTCTCTCCTCCTCTGTCCTTCCCTCTTCCCTCTTCTCCTTTCCTCCTCCTCTCTCCTCCTCCTCCTTCCTTCGCTCCCTGACAGCGGTTTGAGCACTCTGCTAAGCTGAGGAGGAAGATCACTACGTACGTCTCCTTCCCTCTAGAGCTGGACATGACGCCCTTCATGGCCTCCAGGTCAGCTGCAGTCTACACTAGCCCTGATACCCCACTGTTACTTTACACCAGCCCTGATACCCCACTGTTACTTTACACCAGCCCTGATGCCTCACTGCTACAACTCTGCACATCAGTGCTGTTTATCCACAGTTTCCATATTACTAGCTATCTACACTGGTATTCATAAACACATTATTACAGTTATGAAATTAGTTATTTAATTAACAAAGGCCCTTTCCCAGAATATAGCTCATGTAGCTTTTGATTGACATTGCTTATTTATGCACTTTGGGATGGGACCTACAGCTAGAACACCACACCACCGCCCTGATGCACAGACGCCGCTCCCTCTCAACCAGCTGTTTGCCCGCGTATTGACCGGCCAATCAGCCCTCCGATACCCGAAAAGCCCCCAGCTGTCAGACCGGCTCGTTAAAGTGATTGTGTCAGGCCGTTTCTATCGATTAGCGGAGACGGAGCTGTCAGTCAACCCTCTGCGGAGAGCGGGGTTATCTGAAGCCATCGAATGGGCCTGTCTTTAGTTTCTGCCTCTCTCTGTGAAGGGATGAACTCTCTCCCATCCCTTTGTACTGAAGGGGAGGAGAAACACTGGGTTTTAGCGGAAGACTGTGCACGAGTAGATTAAAAAATAATCTGATGTATAAACTGTTTTCAGGATGTAGCTAAAGGCAGTTTGATGGTGGGGAGTGACTAAGAAGAGTATGTTCCTACATGCACTGAAGTGTTGCTCTCTCTCTCTCTCCCCCTCTCCCTCTGACCCCTGCAGTAAAGAGAGCCGGATGAACGGGCAGTACCCACAGCCAGTAGACGCTTTAAACAACGACAATAAGTGAGTGGCCCTCAACCCATGCTGATAGGAACACAGCATGGGAAACCTCTTCTGTAATCTCTTCATTGTGTCCGTAACCGCAACCCTAATTCATTTAAAATGCGGTTAATTAGGTGGGTTTGGCTCGTAACCCCTGGCTGGCCTCCTGTACCCACGCTCAGCACACACACCAAAAGGTTGCCAGTTCAGTTCCCCGCTGGGGCACTGCTGCTGTACCCTAGGGCAAGCTAGTTAACCCAGACTTGCCTCAGTAAATATCCAGCTGCATAAATGGATAACTTTGTAAAAAACTGTAAGCTATGTAAGTCGCTCTGGATAAGAGCGTCTGCTAAATGCCAATAATGTAATGTAATGACGGGACAGCTGTGCTGTAGGTGAGAGTGTCTGTGGAACATACCTGCCCTCGGGGTAGATAGTAACATCAGCATGCATTAGCACACTCACTCAGAGTAACCCACAGGTGAGAACAGGCCATCTTCAGCACAGGTGAAGACTCAGCCCGAACAGTGTGTCTCCTTCATTTGAGCTCACGGACGCAGGAGGAAAGCACTGGGCTGTCTGCACGGGGGGGTGGTGGGGGAGCAGTCATCATTTTTTCAGCGCCTGGGCGGTTCTGCCGGGCGGGGCTGGCACGTCCTGGTTCGGCCCCACCCTGACGCTGCTCCCCTCTCTCCGTGCCCCCAGGTACTCGCTGTTCGCCGTGGTCAACCACCAGGGCACCCTGGAGAGCGGCCACTACACCAGCTTCATTCGCCAGCACAAGGACCAGTGGTTCAAATGTGACGACGCCATCATCACCAAAGCCAGCATCAAGGACGTGCTGGACAGCGAAGGGTGCGGTGACGGCTCCTCCTCTCGCCGCCATTGGCCAGGCCGCGCTCCGCCCTTTGCTCTAACCCGGCCTCTCCTGTTCCCTTGCAGGTACCTGCTGTTCTATCACAAGCAGTTCCTGGAATACGAGTAGCCTTACCTGGGGGAGTGGCGTGGGAGACGCACCGCCTACGGGAGAAGAAGAGGAAGAAAACAAAAAAAGAGAGAAACTATCACAGAGTTTAAAAAAAAAAAAAGAAACACGACACACAAACCTACCTGAAACTCTTTACTAAAGATCATTTTTCCAAATGAGGAGAAATTCAGATGGAAAATGACAAATTTAATCATGCAAACTAAAAGCAAAATCAGCACTGAGCTACCAGTATCTACTTGACGACAAACGGGGGGGAGGAGGAGGAGGGGCTCTGCTGGAGGGGGTGGAGTCCCACGGGGGCGACCCGCGCTGGACAGACAGACAGACGGGCGGACAGAGGGACGTGTGGCAAAGCAGGAGAGCGGGCACATCTCTGCTTTCACTACAGTATTTTACTCTGATTTGATTTCCCATGGTGCTCTAGTTCCAAACTGACCAAGCATTTACACAGTCACACTGGGAGGAGAGCCCTTCTTTTTGTTTTGATTGTGTTTTTTTTTTTTTTCTTCTTCGTATGCAGAAAAAGTCTGAATGCAAAAAAATATATATATATGAAAAAAAACACCACACACGCAGAAGTACGGTATCGTGAATTGTGCGAGAACTTTTGAACGAATTTTCTGATCCGTGACTTTAGTTGTGGAGTACTGTATGAATCTAGCGTACGTCTGTTTTTCAAGAATGCGGGTCCGTGCCGGAGGACAGATGGACATGCCAGAGGACAGATGGACACACCGGAGCTTCGGTGAGAGCCACGTCTGTAGGCTGCACCATTGCGGAACCACAAAGCAACCCAGTCCTGCATCTGTTACCTCTCTCTCTCCCCCCTTTTGTGTTTTGGTTGCGGGCAGGGAAGATATATTTTTTTAGAACTCGTTGAATACCTTTTGCTGTCATGTCCCTTGCTGTCATTGGTACAGATGTTGTTTTTGGGCGTATTATTAATATTTTTTTTCTTAAATATTGTGAAGATGGTTTTGGTATTATGATGATGGTTACATTAGCTCACTTGGTCGTGGAAAAAAAAGTCTAAAAGAATAGCTATAGACATATTGTGGCGATACTAAGTGAGCATGTGTTATCTCTGGAACGGTGTGCCTGTTTTTCCCCCCAGTGTGCTTTGTACAGAAGATGTTTCATACAGCTGCAGCTTATCCTTATCAAACTCTCAGAACTGTAGGCCTGATCAGGGGCAGGTCTCATCGCTTCGGTAGTACCTACTGTTGGTTCAGTGATGGTATGTCATCTCTGAAACCAGAGGGTCAAGGGTTCAGATCTCAGCCGAGCCAGACTAAAGACTTGAAGGTTGAGATTTTAAGGTGAAGGTCATGAGATACGGTGATACTCACACCTCTGCAAGTCTTTGTGGTACTGGGAGACCTGGGGACTGCAGTGAGGCATGAAGGGGCAGGACACCAGTCTGAGCAGATACTCTCCTAGTATTCCCACAAGGTCTGTGACTACTCTTGGGGATTGTCCTTTGAATCTGATTTTTATACTTCAGTTTGGGCGTGGTGGGGGGGGGATGGTGCCGGTGGGGGGTGGAGGGACAGGGGAGAGGGGGAAGGGGGGTTGTTATGTGGTGTATGCTGCATTCTCTCTGACCCAACAGTATTAACTATGGCAATGTGTGGCTCCTCCGAGCTCTCTGTGTTGCGTCGGTGGTGCGGTGAAACAGGGCTGTACTGCATCAGTACCCTCGCATTCAGCGGGCGGTTTGGACTGGATCTAAAGATGCAATATCGCTGGTTATGGCCTGCGGCCGGCCTCTCCGTGGTCCCCGTTTCTCCTTGGGTCTACGGACTGAATTTGAGCAGTTTTTTTTTGTTAGTTTTTTTTTCCATCACTCGCACATTTTTCATGAATCTCAGTAGGAGCTGAACTCTCAGTGACACGTGCTGGGAAATGGTATCCGAGCTTAAATTCTTTCCTTAAGGACAAAGCACACTGCGGTTAGATGGCACCTGGCCATAATCAGTGATATATCGAGGCCTGGCATTAGATCGAGGCCTGAGTCTACATTTTTCTTTCCTTCTCCCATGTATTGCCATAAAAGGCCAAGGGGGGTCATCACATTGATTATTATACCACTTTGATGCCACCAGTGCTGGGTATTTGGGAAGTTGGTAAGAATTATGAAAACAAACACAAACATATATATAGATATATATATCCTTCAGTCTGCTGCAGATATTTATTTTTATTACCTTGAACTGGAGAAAAATGGGGGAAAAATTCAAACTGGTGAATGGTGGCGCAGATGTTTTTCATGTGTCCTGGCGGATTGAACAGCACCTACGGACATGGAGGGACAGCGGACATGTTTGGAGGAGAGCGCTTCCTCTGGTTCAGTGATTAAAAAGGAAAAGAACAGAAGCGGAACGAGTCCTGTGGTTCCTCCTGCTCGCTCTCTCTCTCTCTCTCTCTCTCCCCCCCCCTCCCTCTGTTTGTCTCTCAATCACTCTTACTCTCACTCACTCACTCCCTCTGTCTCTGCCTCATTCTCTTGGTGTCTCTCTGTCTCTGTCTGTCTCTCTCTTTCTCCAGCCGGTGTCATGCCATAAAGCTCCTGTTGGCAGCAGTGGGGACAGGGATGGGGGCAGCAGGTGAAAGCAAAATTTACACCTTACTCCTGTGTGACAAGAAACTGAAGTTGGTTCTTGTCAGTGTTTTAGGCCAGTGGGTCAACTGGCTTGAATAATCTTTGAACATTTGACTTCTTGGCCTTTCCACATCATACATAGTAAGTGCATGATTTGAAGTCAGTGAACTAAACCAAGCATTTGGAAGCCACCAAGCTACTAGGTCCTGTTAGCATATTGTTTTTGCCAGATGGTGTGCATTGAAGGTTGTATATGCCTATTAGTGTTAGAGCTCATGGAGCTCAATTAAAATGTCTATGTTCTGCTTCTGCTCAGAAAGTTTCTTAACTCTGAGTGTCACAGCACACATGGAAACCCAAGGATTGTACTACTACTACTACTACTGCATGCAAAACAAACTCAGTAGTTTCAGCAAATAGCATATCGCCTTTTTAGGAGCTGCTGCCACAAATGCAGATTGTGTTTCCCACATACATTGTAAATAGCAATGGCTGTACCAACAGTAACTTTATTTTTGGCATACAACACCATACTGAAGCAGAAATACTGCTTCTTCCTGTGAGTACACTGCAAACTAAGATCAGTGTGAGGTACTCCACCATCTGTGTGAAGCCACTGACCAACTGCACTCAGTCACGTGGTTATTGTAGGGAGAGGGGTTCATTTGTGGGGGTTTTTTTCTTTAGTGATCTGACTTTTAGTGGTGGAGCTCTTCATTCCCTGTGGCCACAGATATTCCCTTATGACCAGATACTCAGCTCCTGTGTCCCTTCTGTCTTCTGTGAAGGAGGTTCCGATGCCGTCTGCATTTCTATGCTTACTACTGATATGTTTTAGACCGTGCCCCTTCCAGAATGTTTATAACGAGCCAGCCAATCAGAACACTTGCCATCAACAATGGCTGAGACAGACCTCTCAGTGGAAGGCACTCAGAGCTGACTGACTTATCAATATATAGAAAATCTGTGGTGTCGCTGTGCCTAAAAGGAGGATCTACTCAGTCATGTGACTTGTTGGGGCGGAGTTCAGTGAGTAGACTGGGAGAGCAGTTGATCTCCAGGGTCTTTATTGCAGTCATGAGTCAGCTGCTGAGTCAGCTGCTGTTGCTGTTGGTCCAAGAGGACATGCTTTCACACATCAAGGCGTCTTCTCCAGATTTGTCTTTAGCAGAAGAACTAACAGCCTTCTGCAGAACTAACATCGTTTAACTGTGGAAAATAGCATCTCGCAAACCAGCAGGTATCTCCCAAGCAATCAGAGAAAAGAATACCACCAAAAATCCACAGTGAAATTGACCTGAGGATTGAGCCCACCTGCAGTCCGCCACGCCCAGCAGAGGTAAGCTAAAGCTAGGCACCTGCGACAGGTGAGAAATCCTGTTGTTGGTCACATTTTACCATTGGTACACCTGTGAAGGAGCTTTGATTTGTGTGTTTGTCAGGGTTTCCCTTGTGCTCAAATGTGGTTCCAGCTGGCTAATTGAAGTGGGTAAAGACGGGTAGTGTGGTGCTCTCATCGAGAGCTAGAGCTCCCCCTAGCGGCAGATCTCTGTAATGCTTTTCTGTCCTCATGTGTTGACCGGACGTCTTTTCGCCGGCCACAGAGCACAAATTATTAAAAAATAAAATAAAAATAAATCAGCGCCCACTGCGGTTCTCAAGGGTGATCTCTCTTGTAACCCTCCCTGTTGTAGCTGAGTGGTGGCTCATTGAGTATGCAACTTGCAAAGTGTAAGTTATTTTTAACCTTGTTGATATATGCAGTAGTTCTACAACGGCAATAAAATTACCGGGGAATTTCAGATGCAGAGAATTATAACATTTTAGCTCATTAACCAGATCATTTAACAGTTTACTTAAAGCTTAAAGCAATTTCATTGACACTGGCCCGATAAAACAAAATCGTTGTACTGTTGTGTTAGAAAACCATAATTCAACCAAGACAAGCACTATGTCGTATTGATAACAGGAGTTCTCATCACCTGAAACGTTCTCAGCTCTTGGCTGCCACCACGTGGATGTCGTGGTCTGTGACACAAGAACGTGTTAGTTTCCAATGTCTGCATTTCCTGAAGTGTGCCAGGAATATAAAACAGCAAGATGTCACTTTGCCTAGCTTAAGATGTCGGAAAGACATAAACACTGTACATAAACGCAACAGGTATGATGCAGTTGGTCAAATTCCACGTGTATCTTTACACATCTTACCGTCATAGACAAGTAAAGGTCTTGGGCGGTGAGGGGATTCCAGTTTCTGTGTCATGTAGTCAAAAAAAAAGCCACAAGGTGGCGCTATTTCACCACATAAGTCGTTTGCACGCAGTAGCCACGGTTCACTATAATTTGAACGATAAACCATCGTGGTAAAATGCGGTAAAATAAATGATGTGTAAATGGACGCTGTATGGATGTGCACTGTGGGAATATGACATTTTCAAGGTCTGAAAACATATGAATATTTACAACGATGCACAAGGAGAACTAGGTGCCATGATTGATTTCTTAATGATGGATCCTCATTAATTTGTCTGGCAGATATTTTGTACCCTTCAGGGAGCCTTATTGAGCATTTGAAATTACAGAATATGTGGAATATGTGGAATATGTGGAATTACACATATGTAGAATATGAATAGTGCATAAACAGCTGTTCTTACCATAATGCAACTTATCAAAGCACAACTGCTCATAACACAACTGCTCACACCATAACAAAGGCACATAGCTAACAATTGTTACCTCCATCAATTAAAAATGTTTCTCTGTTATACACAATTTCCTTAGTGTAGCAAATCCCCTATACACGGCGTTAGCCGATTGTGCTGTCTGTGGTCCTCCTTCCACAATATCCCCATGTAGCTGAGAGATCCACAGGGCTCCCTTTCACTCTAAATTTTGTATCTCTGTTGCCATTTGTCTCCATGTTTCCACTGACCTGTAGTTGCGGACAAAATCAGTTGAAGAAATCAAAGAAAACATTCAAACGAAAACTTTCAAGACCACTCTTGAGTGTGTCTATTTTCTCTGGAATGGCTTCTTGGTGTGGTGGATAGTGAATGGGGAAGCCAGGAGTGGTCTAGACTGTGGCAGTTCAGTTTAACCTTCATGGCTCTTGTGGTTGAAGTATGATAACCTTTGATGTTGGATATGTAAGAAATGTGTAGCTGTACACAGTTTTTGTTGTGAATTTAAGTGGCCCCTGAACTCTATGTCAGAGAAGATGCATGTCTCCTGCAGGCTTTCGGGTCCCTCTGGCCATGTTAAAACCTGTCACATCTCCCTCTAGAGGACAGAGGATGTGTGTTTTTTGCGCTTTTGCACTCACCTGTTACAGCCAATCTGAGAGAGAGACAGAGCAGACAATGCAGTGACACCAAAATGAAAACTTTCATTCATCTGGGGCCTTTCTTCCCTCAAGACCATGGTGTGAAGATTTGGTCATAGCTTCTGCCCTCATGACCATGGTGTGAAGATTCGGTCATAGTGTCTGCCTTTATTAACAGGTTGTGGAGAGGCAGTCAAAGGTAAATATCTGCATCATCATACACAAAAATGCTGAATATTTACTCCTTTGTTATTTTTTTGTTTGAAGCCATGCTTTGGAACCAGACAGGCTGCAAGTCACCCACAAAAAACCACACCCCCAGCATTTCCCTTTACTGTATCCAGAGAATGACGCAACTATACACTTTAATATGCAATGTCTTTTAATGCCAACATATTTTGAAATACTAATAATAATGATAATAATAATATAGTTCTAGTGGTAATGTCACATATGTACAAAAGCAACACATTTGGCAGGACAGTGTCTCTTAGAGAGGCACATTTACATGCCACATACATTCTTTCCTGTGCAGAGGCCCAGTGCATTGTGGGATGGACACTTGATCCCACTGGCTGTGCCATTTGTCACTTGGCCCTGGGCTAGATGGCTACAATACTTTCACAACAGTTTTGTGTTTACTGTATCACCTGTGTTTAACTGCATGTGGTTTCATGACGTCATGCTTAAATCGCCGGTGGATCAAGGTTACAGTCTAAATGTAATGAATTCATTTGTAAATAAACCCGATCGAAATCTTTCATACACCACATTGATTGAATTTGCACATTTCTACCTCCAATGCAGGATGATACATCACAAAAATGAATCTAGAATACATCTGATATTTACATACATGAAAAAAATCAAACCCCAAAATTTTAAAGCAAGCATTTTCCTAACCTGTACATTAGTCAAATAAAGAGAGCATGTATTGCTAATGAAACATAGATGCAAATATACTGTTCTTTTTTTGGTTCAAGGCAAATGTACTGAATTAGTCTCGTAAAGGTAAAAGCAAAATCTACAATTGTCCACTAGAGGGACACAAACAACCTCTTTGCCTGATGCTGTGTTACAGTGACTACAACGTAAAACAACGTTAGAGAATAAATCACTAGACTCAATATGATATTCTGTGAGTCTCAGGATAACCCTTTTATGCACACAATTCATCTTTTAAATCAATTTATTCTGCTACACTTTAAATGTTAGAACACAAGAAATGGAGATAGGGGTCTAAATGGAAAACTCTAGACACCTGACTTAAGATTGACTTAACATTGAAATCATGTAAGGGGAAGTAGAAATCTCTCAAAGTCAAGGGTGTGTGTGTGTGTGTTTGTGTGTGTGTGTGTGTTTGTGCATGTATGCATTTGTGTGTGTGTGTGTATGTATTGTATATGTGTGTGTGTGTTTGTTTGTGCGTGTATGCGTGTGTGTGTATGTGTGTGTGTCTTGTGCAGCCAGGTCCTCAGTCATTAAGTTCACTCATACGTTACACTTCTCCATTATTCAGCTCTTGGTGTGTTTCAGGCAGCTGAGTGTTACAAACAAAGCAATAAAGCGGGTTAAACAGCGGGGGTGCAAAAATGTGCAGCTTCCCAGGTCTGGTCCCTGTGCAGGCAGGACTGTGGGTGCCCAAAGCGTCCCAGCCTGCTGCCACTTCTGCGGGGGACTCCTCAGCCCTCATCCCAGCACCGCTGGCTCCCAAAATGAGGGGAAATTACCCCCAGAATGAGACCTGTGCTGAGCCTCGTCAGGTGACTGGTCACGAGGTGGACCTCGCCGGTATCGAGCTGTGAGCTGAACACTGACACGGCACTGACACGGCTCTGACACGACTTGACAGGCTTCTGCTGTTAGCCTTTTGCCGCGCGGTGGGTTTTGTTTGTGAAAGAAACTCAGCTCCTTCCCTTTCAAAACTTAAATGACTGAAGTAATTCCAGTTAGTTTTTAATTCTGTTAATTTACTTACATTTATTTAGTGCCTGACATTAAAAAAGATAATAAAGATCTAATATTGAATCTAATGGTGCAGATTCTCCTCCAGCAACACAGCTCTGTCCTCAAGGACTAATAGCTAAAAGCTGATGACTGTGAGGTTGACCTCCATTCAGTCAAACTTTACTCATCAGAATCAAGTGGATCAAACACCAGAACCACAAAGAATGAGACCAAGACCCAGCCAGGGAAATAATAACAAAGGGAATTTTTCATACATAGTATATAAAACACATCAAATGACAGATTGACAGACTTTGCGGTTCCCTCCAGTATCTCCAGTGACTTTCTGCAGGACTTTGCAGGAATTTGTGTTGCTGAATCTCTAGACTCAATGGCTGTAGAGTCTATCTGTACATCTGTTGTGCTGCCCTTGAACGCTTCCAGTAAATAACAGCAAACATTAATGGATTCTCTGAATGGACGCTGGTGCTGCAATAACATCTCACTCAATGTTCACAGCCCTATACCCGGTTCACTCTTACTACAGATGCCAGAGGTCATGACCCCTGAGCCTACCACAATGTGACCGTTACGAGGGAAATTCCCTCTCCTGACTTTCTGTAACCTCCTGCTCAAAAAGGCATTTTTGAGAAGCTTCGCTTGGCAGCGTTTCTGAAATCAAAGCAGTTTGGAAGTCATAAGTAAAGTAATAAACAAATAAAAAAACATACAAGCATGTACAGGTAATAGAATTTCTCTCTGAATTCTAATTTAGCCTTTTACAACAGTCAAAACATTGCACTGCATGTGTCAATCACATGAGACAGAGAGGGAAAGAGAGACAGAGGGGGTGTGATGGGGGGTGATGGGATGTGAGGAGTGTCATGAAGACCAAGGAGAAGGAGCTGTGGGATGGGTCCGGATATCATCTATCTTCAGCAAACTCCCACAATGCACCTGCGCCTGGGACACAGGGTCCCATTGGTCTATGAAGGCACTATGGACCTGTGATCACTTCCTGTCCTGTCATTTGCTTTGGCCAGACAGGAACAACACTGAGGCCATACGTTCTGCAGTGCAGCAGCACATCGACACAATGACCCGGCCATGGTCCACAGGAATGAAGGATACGTGTGTGTGTGTGTGTGTGTGTGTCTGTATACGTACATGCGCGTGTCTTTGTGTGTCTGTGTGTATACATGTTGGAGGGAGGGGTGGGGGAGGGGAGTTGGTAGGAACTTTGCACCCTGTGGGGGTTGCATGTTCTAGCCCTTCGCAAATTTATGAGAATACTTCATAGGGGACAGAGGAGACCCCAGCCCGAGTTCAGAGCCTACGCTGTGTTCTGGGGTGTCCCAAACAGGGACTGACCTGTGCTGTCACACCCAGTGACAGGGAAGCCTCACGCACTGGGAACCAGGGAGAAGAGGGGCACAGAGCCACAGAGCCTGAAAATGTTATGGATTTAGACCTACTTAGCTGAATATACCACCTGCTCTCTCCCTGCCTGGCTGCCTCCTCTCTCATTTACACTTAATTCTTGGCTCCTGGTCCCAGTATCTGCTCTCACTGGACGTCAATGACAGCTCATTTGTACTTCCTTTCTGAAGAATTAGCATACTGAGCAAAAAGGGTTTTCAGCAGGAATGTTTACCGCTCTGTTAAATTCAAAACGAATTCACATCTTAAAGACACTGCCCATAATACCAATGACTGAAATCAAGAACAAAGAAAATCTAGAGGAAGTAATGTATATTTTGACGTTTAATGTTTATGTTCTCTGTTGACTCTAGTCTAAGTGAATGAATGAGAAATAATCTGCATACAGCACTACACCAGTATTCAAACGGGACATTAAAGGAGCTCGTAAAAGGACATACATTTACACACTAGCAGCAATCTGGTCAGTGCCTGTTGCAATACTGTCCAAGGACTGTTAGTTACAGTTTTGTCTTATGAATGCAAATTGTGCTCAAATGAAACACTGTAACCCCAGTTCTAAGCATTGCCAGGGATGGTGTGCTATGTTTTAACTCAAAGGCTACAAGCACACACACACAAACACACATACACACACACACACACACACACACACTCAGAGCAAGAACGCATTACAGGTGTAGTGTCAGAGAGCAGTCTGCTCTCAGCAGTGTATAGCTCCTTTTTGGACCTGTGTGTGTATATCACATCACCTCCTGCAGTTCCTAGTCAGGGCACCAGTAGAGCAGGAACACACAAGGACACTGGTGTTTCACCTCCCAGAATTCCATGCAGTTGACTCCTGTTGACCAGCATTCGCCTCAACACACACTGAGCACAGAGAATGTGTCTCACTAGCAACTCTCCTGATCTCATCATAACATGTTGTAATAATGTGTGTATACAATGCTTCCATACAAACAAAAAAAATCTGATTTTGGAATTTAAGCACATGGGTAAGAGTGTTTTTCATTGAAAACCAAAAAAACAAATTTTTGCTCATTATCGTACCGAGGCTTGCTTAGAGCAGGCTCCCTTCTTTGATCACTACGCTGAAAGGAAATGATTACCTGTAATCACCTCCACCTGCCTTACTAGGAAACACTTCAGGATGGGAGTGAAAAGCAAAGACTGTTAGCAATTACAGTCCATAGGACTGAGATGCTCCACCAGTGTCTATGCCACAGATAAAAACCAAAAGCACATGCAATAAAAAAAAAAAAACAAAATAAAACCGAGCAACCTTACACTGAATGTTGAACATAATGGTAGCATATTTTACATTGCCAATGACCTTACCTTAAGTGAAAGCACAAAACAGTGATGGTGTGTTGCCGTGGAAGAACTACACAAGCTATATATGCAAGGTGGTTTGTCTGTATGAGGGAGGTCTGACTGGCACAGTCATCTTTTTTGAGGCACCATTGAGGATTCTCCATTACCTCTGGAGGAAGGAGAGAGAGAGTGCCCTGCCAACCACCCCTCCCAATCATGACGGATCTGAACCAGCAACAACAGCAGGGATGGATCAGAGCCAGGAGATCTCTCTACAGAATTCCCCTAGAGTAAACCCAGTCAATAAATTACTCATCTCTATAAAGGAACAGCATTTGTCTCAGGTTTATCAGACCGAAATCCCCTGTTCAGCCTAAAAGCTTTGTTTAGGCAGTGATGAAGTGGGGACAGAGGAGGACAGCAGTTGATCTGGTCTGGTCGCCAGACGGGGTGTGCTCCCTTGTGTCAGGGTCAGAGGCCTACAGTTCTCCTTGTTCTACTCTGAGGCGTTTAATCCTTTTGAATCGGAGGGACAGGGACTCCAGCCAACCACGCAGTTTAGCACTGAAAGAAGAGCTCCCTGTGTCCGGTGAGAGAACAAGAAGAAATATCCCACATGGATGACCTTACCATACATGAGGGGTGAGGTGGGGAGTTAGACATGGTGGGCCGTGGGTATCAGTCACACCATGACCAAACTTCTGCCATTACAGTGGAGTGGTGATGGGCTACATCTGTCCAATATTGGGATCCCGTTCCCCTAAAATGCTGTCCTTACTGTTAGATTGGGGAGGAGTAGTAGAGGTTGGGGGAAGGGTCAAATGTCTGAGCTGCATCACCCCACTGTTCATCCTCAGATGCTGCTCTTAGTGTTGAGATGGGTGGGGGCTAGGGGGGTTGGGGGTGTTTGGGGGGGGTTTTGTGGGGGCTGGGGGTTTGGAGGGGGGGTCAGACACCCCGTTATATGCTGGTCTGCAGGTCCCCGTTGAGCAGGGTGCTCTGTGTCTCCGTGGCGTCGTTCATCATGCGCGACTTGTCCTGCCGGCTGTCGCTGCGCTCGATCTCGTCCAGCCCGCCCACCTTCTTCAGGCACAGAACGTTCTGGAAGCTCTTCTTGAAGTTCTCCGACAGGAAGGCGTACAGGATGGGGTTGGCGCAGCTGTTGGCGTAGCCCAGCACCACCACGAAGTCGAAGGTGCTCTTGAGCGCCGGCGTGGTGTTGATGCTGCCCGTCACCGAGGTGACGTTGAAGACGTAGAAGGGCAGCCAGCAGAGCACGAAGACGGCCACCACGATGGACACCATGCGCGTCACCTTGCGCTCCGAGCGCTTGCGCTTCGACGAGCCCACGCGGATCCCCGACGACTTCACCTTGATGATGATGAGCAGGTAGCAGAGGCAGATGACCGTGAGCGGCAGGAAGAAGCCCAGGAAGAAGGTGTAGAACATGAAGGCCGTGTAGTAGGCCTCCTGGGGCTCAGGCCAGACGATGGTGCAGAAGCAGCTGTCGTTCTTGGTGATCAGGCCGCTGTAGATCACGATGGGCAGGTTGACCAGCAGGGATACGCCCCAGACCGCCAGGTTGATGGTCTTGGCCATGCGCGGCTTCCTCCACTTGGTGGACTTGATGGGGTGGACCACGGCCAGGTAGCGGTCGATGCTCATGACTGTCAGGCAGAAGATGCTGGTGAACTGGTTGAGGGAGTCCACGGTCATGACCACCCGGCAGAGCACGGGGCCGAAGGGCCAGTGGACCAGCGCCAGCTGGATGGCGATGAAGGGCAGGCCTAGCATGAAGAGCTCGTCGGCCACCGCCAGGTTGAGGATGTAGATGTTGGTGACGGTCTTCATCTTGGCGTAGCGCAGGATAACGTAGATGACCAGGGTGTTGCCGCAGAGACCCACCGCGCACACCATGAAGTACATGAAGGTGATGACCACCGTGCTGGTCTTGTCGAAGTTGTGGTCGGTGGCGTTGGGGTTGTCTCGCTTGGCGGCGTCCGACTCGTTGCCCAGGAGGAAGCTGTCGTACATGAGGGGCTCGGACAGGTTCGGAGGCGAGGAGGGGAAAATCCAGGTGTCCATGTTGTCCCGGTTGTCTCTCAAATATTGACAAGCCCTCGGAGTGTGATGAGCCGCCTAGGAAAGGAGTCACAAAATGTCACGTAAACAGAAAGTCACGCGGCAAAACAAGCCAGAAAATTACAGAGACAGAAGCCCTGCAGAGCCATCCTAATTTGTGTGCGAACACTCTGCCAGCTTTGCGGAATTACATGCTTTTAAAACTGAATTACACGCTTTTCAGATCCTCACACTTTTAAATCTTGGCTTCCGTCTCTGCTTTGTAAAACATGCAGTGCCAGCTTGGACGGTATCTTCCAGGTTTATAAAGGTCTCCCTGGTCCTCTGTGATTTGTGGCGCTCTCTGGCTTCACTCTCTCACACGGTTCGGACTTGGCACTCCTGCCAGCAGTCTTTTTCAAACCGCCGCTGCCCGACGGCGCCCCCCGGCGACAGATGTTGACTTAATCGATCCGCATCGAACGGAAACAGCTGGCGTTTCGCGAGGTGTTGCATTTTCGCGAGCGCGGAGCACGGCGTGCCGGTCCCCGACTGTGCCAGGACGCATGGATATTGCGCGTGGGGCCAGATTGGCTTGCGCCCGGTGCCGTGGGTGCGTTTACGTATGCGCTTATGTAACAGCGCAACCTGTTCTGATGCCTCGGCCAGCAGGGAAGCTGCATTTAGCAGGCTTGGCAGCTACCCCTTATCGAGGGGCAACTTCCACAGCTTCCACCACACACAGCTGCATGTTTACTGAGGCAATTTGAGGAAAGTGCCCCTTCTGAAGGGTAGCACTGCAGTGTTGGGGGATTTGAACCTCTCACCCTCTGGCAGCAAGTCCCTCATGCCGATGTCACTGCGTAGTATTATCGTAAGTGGGTTTCGGTTTATGATGCAGCGAAAGAGGCAGAAAATTTGCACTTCATTGCATCCTAGTACAGGCTGCTGGATTTGGGGATGAGTGTTGACGGTGTGTTGGTGCATGGTGGGAAGTTTATTTTCAGTTGGTGGCTGGAGGGGGTTTGGGAAGGAGTGACAGTCAGAGCCAATGAGCAAGTAAGGAAAAAAAAAACTAATCACCTCTGGTACTTTATGGTGACACTCCATTTGACTGATTATAACTCTGCCGTCGTAAGGTCTGGTCACCAGAGAACTCATTCTTTCATCCACAGCATCTCAAGACAATAACTCAGCATTTCACAGGTCATAAACCCAGGAGACAACGTCCCTTCACACTCCCAGTGGCAGAAACGCTAACACAGAGATTGAACCGCTATTGGCGAGGGCTTCTGTTATGGATGGGTAGGGTTTAATGGGTTTAATTTAATCCATTTTAAGTCATTGAAACGGCATACCCACACTGGCTGCCAACCACTGAGGCATGACCGTGGACCGCTCACAGCAGTGCGCTGTAACAGTCTGCAACTTTGAGTAATCATTTTAATTCGATTATGAGGTTTATATTGTAATTATCTGTTTATTTATTTATTTCTTAAAATACATTTTCATTAGTTCCGGGCTAATGCGATTATTAAAGCATTGAGGAGTGACGTGTTTTCGAGTGAAAAATGCCAGGAAATGACAAATGCAAGGAAAGGGTAAAAGACGTTGCAAGTGTGTTTACTCTGAGGCCACGTCTGAATAAGAACATGGAACGTGTAGGTACTCCAGACACGTGACAATGCCAATATTATACAGTTACATCATTAGGGGTTGTAACACTTCTTGAAGAGGTCAGCGACAGGAGACATCACGCCGCATGGTCATATGAGAACAGTCGTCGATCTCGTCGACCGTCGAGTACCGTCTGGCCCAGTGTGCAACAAATTTCAGCAGGTTACCACTTGCAGTGTATAACACCAGAGGGCCGTCCGTTGTACACATAAACTAAGCGGAAGCTGATAAGCAGTGGTATATATTACATTTATGTGTACTGACTTCTCGATGCTCTCTCTCCATTTCGGAAACAGGACTTTTTAGTCGAATGAAATATCAAACTCTCAGGGTACCAGACACCTTGAAAACATCGAATCATAAACAGTTTATCGGGTTCCCGGTAATCTCATACTTTACTTTCCCGATCAAACAAAAATAACATAGATCGAATAATTACTGATTTATGTGATTTTTTTTTTTTTTGATGTGCTCTCGGTGTTACGTATCAGCACAATTGAAAAAAATATATTCCTTAGCGAATAACCTTCTGCATATTCTCAGTCAACATTTTTATCAGATTGCATGCTGTCAGATTATATATCAATGTGGAGGACACCAAGTGAGGGGGAAAAAAACACCCTCAAATGAAACCTCTCTATTTCTCTTTGAGAGAGAGCAGCTTGTAAACGTGCAACTGATATGGAACGGACCTCATCTGAAAGAGCGCATCGTCGCTTGATTAGTGATGTTAGGTAAACTCCTGTGGTCGGAAATGAGTTTCACATGTCGCCACAGAATCACTGAAGTTCTGGGTATGGGAAGAAGGTGTTAACCGTTGCCCGTCTCTCAGTGTATGTGCGCTGCCTTAACCCTGTTAAGAGCAAGCCGCGTATCAAACATTTCATTGGGTTATTTGTCGGAACAAACCTAAGACCCCACAGGGAAGACTTTACCATCCTGCTAAATGGTGGCGTGCCAGGGCTAGGGGCAGAAACAAGCACGGCTTTCTAACGGAAATAAAACGGTGATACTACAGTGTAAAAGAGAAATTAAATAATATGGAGAAAGTGTGTGTTTGAAATGGTAGAGATGAAACGTATTTTGATAAAGACGATAATCTTGCCAAAGTTTTCCGTTAGTTAATATTTCCAGAACTAATTTCACAGTTATTTAGAACTGACATTCGAAGACTTTCAATGTGGAATATTTATGATGTGGTCAACAGAGGGTCGTTGCTGTCGCAGTACAGTGTAGTCATTTTAAGTTGATATTAATCCTTTGTTTTACACCATGGCTTAAAATACTCACCTTATGGCCATGTCCTATCTCGTCGCTATAAAACTGCATGCTACTCCAGAGGGATTTGTAAACCGACGTTTTTTTAGATATAAAGCAACATACCATTGGAGATTTTTAGCGGAAATTACTTCATGGGTGGTTAGTGGATCATTCACAGCGGACCTCAAAGCCAGTATTAGCTTGCAAGCCATCTTCTGGACTTTCTTCGAGGGTCAAAATGTTAGGATGCGCGCTGACTTATTTTCATAAAGGATTTTTAAAATTCTGTATGAAATGCCACGGAATTCAATTCCCTACTCCTAAAGCAGTTTCTACGCGTAGAATGTTAGGGTGTTCGAAGGGGGAAGGAAATCCGTGCACATATCGTACATGCGCATAGAAAATTGATAAATGGTATGCAACATATCATAGATGCGTTAAGGTTGTTTAACAGACGCTCTTATCCAGAGCGACTTAACTGGATATTTTACTGACGCAGTTTAAGATGGTAAAGCACGATGCTCAACCGCACAACATCAGTGCCCTAACTGGGGGAGCCACCCGGCAATCGAGCCCTACTTCTTTCCACTACGCCCGGCGCAAACATGTTCACCCTAATGAACAGACACATCCGCAGAAATACTCTACCAGGGAACACGCTCTAGAGAGGTTGTTACAAAATCAGTTTGATCAGATGTTTAGGCTATAAAATCATTTCCAACACAAAGGTGCCATTTGTGTTTCTTAATTTTCAATATCGTTCAGAACGAAAATACTGACTTACCTTTTTTCAGAAATAGTTGTGCCATCAAGTAGCCTAAAAAGAGGTCTATTTTTGGAAATGGAATTTAAATGGTCACGTAAACATGAGTGTAAAATGTCATTAATGCAATTGCTTACCTGAAATTAGAAACCTGTTAAAAAGAAAGTTCCGTCGATTTTCATGGCCGCGAGGTAGGAAGATTCCAAAGGAACCGAATCTTGCGCCTGGAAACCTGTAAGAATCCGCTCACTCCTCAGACACCTGATTATCGAATGCGCACCGGTCTGTATTCAGTGGTAGCCAAGTGCGAATCGGTGGATTCGGCGCTCCCCGAGGCTGCAGATATTAAATGCACCCCAAAATTCCTTCGCGTCTTCGTCATTTTCGACCGTGGCTTCATTAATCAGAACGCAAAACAAGAACTAATTAACGAAAAAAAAAACGCAACAACGTGTGTGTATCTGTAAAAGAAATTACTGAAAAGAACGCGCAGGGATCGTTTGCTTATAAGTTTGTATTTGCGCCTGGGACCAGAAGGCGAAGGACGCAAGCGTGGCTGGGAGACCGGAGCGAAGGAGCGCTCAATTTGTCCAGCGCAGCTGGCTATGCCGTCGACAGGACTCTTCTGTTTAGGGGGCCACTGTTTGCCGGCGGTTTCCAGCGCTGCGCGCACATCAAGCTGCCGGCGCGCTGTTCCCGTCTCCTCCCCTGTCACCACGCTCAGCGGCGCGCGTGTGCGCTTTGTAGCGTTTGGTTAAGAAATTCAGGGACCTGCTGCCAATAAATCTGCGCGGATATGCGCTGCGAGCGTTTGGCGTGCTCGCTTTAAAATGGCACTGGATGTAAAACAGCAACAAACAAAAACGAGGAACGCATTTTAAATGCATGTTTAAACAGATGCATATATGCGTGCGTACATACATATTAATAAAGTCATTTTCCGTTGTTTTTTTGTTAATGTGTCTATTTGTATATCGACACCATTTCTTTTTTCAGACAAACATGGCATACATGAAAGCTGTCTTTTTCAAGAATGATAGTGCAATTTAGCGGTGTTATTTATGCAACTTAACTGTGCAACTTAACTTTGAACCGATAATTGGCCTTTTTATTTCCCTTGCTTATAGTTGCTTTTCATGTAACAAGACTGCCAGATTGAACAAAGATCTCGCGTCAGCGACTGGCTCCCTTTTCCAGATGTCTAATGTAGCCTCGCAGTGCCCTTGTACTCTATACACATTAATAGCAATTACAACAAAGACATTTGGTTGCATCAAATCATGTTAATTAGATCTCAGCGAAAACTTAAAAGCATTTTAGCTGGATTTTATGCGAAGTGCAAGAAGACAACATAATCATGAATGCAAGAAAATATGCTAATTGGTCGGTAATTCGTTTTGAATGGGCTTGCTTCTTCTGCAAAACTATCAAAAACAGGATTAGATTATATTATCAAATAAAGGTGAGCTGTCATACGTAGGTCAACTCACTGGCATTTCAGTATCTGTTTGTGAGTTACATCATGTTAAAGCCAAAAGCATCAAGGTTTGTTTAGGCTAAATTAAAGGGCCCTTTTTTGTGAACTTTATTTTTCCATTTAGCTTTGCCCTAGACCTCCCCTGTGTGGTGGTTAGATTATTTTAATTCACATCCTGGTGTGATTACGTCACTGTCAAGGTGTGACATATAGTATAGCCTCCGAGGAGCTCAACCACACTTCAGTTTGACCATGCTTTTCTCCTCCTGTAGACAAATGACTGACTCTCCACAGCCTTTTTGTTTAGGGCACCTCTGTGGAAAACCTGCCGTTGACATGGATGCACCAGTCCAGTTGTGTCTATCCATTACGAGCCCATCCAGATGATATGAAGGTCATGTGCATAGTGCCAGCTCCAAGCTGATGCCTGTCAACAAGCTGAGTTGCAGCGTTCTCCACATGGCCACCTATTGGCCCCCCTCCACCTTCCACCCAGGTGGCTCTCAGTTGACCTTTCTCTGGTTGAAGCAAAGGTAAAGATAGAGGGATGAGTGAGATGAAGAGACACACACACACACACACACACACACACACACACACACACACACACACACACATAGCAGAGCTGAAATTAGTAGCTTGTGTGAGTCCAGCATGAAGCCAGCAGAGCAGCAGAGCACTGTCAGCGATTACATCACTCCATGAAGCCTGATTAGCTAGCGTCGTTGCTGATCGAGCTAGGGGCAAATTGCCTTTAGCTCAACTGGCCATTAGAATTGAGCTGAGAGACAAGAACATTGGCTTGGATCTCATTTGTGGAGGTGAAGAACTTTCATGTTCATTACACATGCACATACATACACACGGATGCGCGCACACACACACATATGCACACCTATCAAGCACTGAAAATTTGCACCAACTCAACATGCTGTGAGATTGTACTCTTGTCTATGTAGAGGGTATTTTTTATTTGTTAATTGGTCAGAGACCATAATCTCTCTGTTCACTGGTTCTGTGACAATGTCTGCTCTTACACCAGAAGTTTGTGTGTTCAGTTCCACCAATTGTTTTGCCAAAGCTTTTAAAAATTCTACACGCTGCTTCTTATTAGCATTTTCATTACTTCTTGCCTGTAGTGCAATCCCTGTTGGTGTCAGCAACTGTACATCAGGCTCATCTTACCCTGACCATGACAACGTCTACAGTTGAGCAGGAGCTCTGAGATGAATGTAGTTCTCCTACACACTTACATGTAGCCAATGGCACTGCAAGTCACACAGTGCACCAGGCACTAACTGGAGGACATATGGCACTCCACTGATGTCATCCGTGCAACTCACAGACATAGTCTGACAGATTACAGGTGTTTGGGGCCTCCCCTATCCCAGGGTCGAGCAAGGTGGGACGGCCACAGTTGCTTCCGGTCATTGTTGTCAGATGACACACAGATATTTGAGCCAAAGCTCTGGGATTTAGCCTGCACTCAAGATGGACACTTTGCTGACAACCCATCTGATGTGCTGTGCCAAAAAAGCTCTGAAAGCAAACTTAAGTTGAAGTGCACAATGACATGAAAAGCCATTGTGGTGGCCAAATGCCATTAAGAGTCACGAAAAAGCAGGTGAGGAGAAAAGGAGACATTAGATGAAAAAATATATTTTTTGTGTTTTCATGGTCGTCTTTAATGGAAAAGAACTAGAAAAGCAGTCCTAGATGTGAGTGAGAAAGACCGCTGCTGAAACACTCACTTATTTACCGGAGTTTTTATTACAAAAAAAAAACAAAACAAAAAAAAAAAAAAACAGAGAAACACACACACACAAAAATTAATCTTTTTTTACTCCCTCTAGTACATCCCTCATTTTTATTAGCAGATGTGTCTGACATCAGCAGATTGCAAAGGAAGGCCATGAGCCACTTCAACCCAACAAATGCAGACAGCCGCTTTCATTGAGAAGGCAACATGCATGTGTTTATATCCGTTTGTTGTTTTGAATTATACATAAGATGAAATGCAGGAAATGCCTGCTCAACTGAGTGCATACCTCCACCACACTTAAGCCCTGTCATTTTTACCTTGTCTCATAGGCAGTCCTTTCACCAGGATTCATGCAAATATGCTGAAAGCTATTTTCATTTCTGCAGATCACGCACACACGCGCACACACGCGCACACACGCTCAAGCACACACACCACACACGCACACCACACACGCACACACACACAAACGCACAAACACACACAGGGGTGATCCCTGCTCTTTAACGGTAGGGGGGGAAACACAGTGTGAATGAGTGCCAGGGAAGGGTTTGGGGGGCTGGTTATGAAACTCCAGGTTGGAATCTTACCCGACCTTTGTAAGCGCTTCACCTACGCCGGGCTGAACTGACACGCCGCTGAGGCCGAGGTGAAGGACCACCATGCCGGCAGGCCTGCCACGTTGCTCAGGACAGTGCAAACATCGCGTTGCACAAATGTGCTCTTTTCAGCCCGGTCTCACGCGGGTCGACTCGGCGCAATCCACACATCGATCAGAGCGCCCCAGTCTCACTGACTCAGAGTAAACTCCAGCGCTCACTCAGGTCAGGTGAACACAAAGGTAAAGTGACTGAAACAAGACCCGAAATATTGGGTCTGCCAAAGCCCTAGTTATCTAATTTTCTGACAATACAGCTTCTTAAAAATCGATATCCACAGTATCAGAGGCTGTCTGTTGTGTTAACTCTTTGTAAGTCTTTTTTTTTTTCCCTCTCCAGTGGTTATCAAGTTGACAGGGATTTCTTACAATGCGTCTAGCGGGATAATACAGAAGTGTGAACATGTGTGAATAATGAAACATCAGCTATAGGAAATACATAAATGCACATACATGAATCCAGCTAACCAAAAATGGTTAATATGTGACACATAAGCTGTTTTGGTTTTCCTGAATATGACAACTTCTCTTTAGATAGCCCCAAGATTTCCCCTAGCAGTTTTTGGCTAACATTTTAACACATGTAATGTTCCATCTTTAATTTTCTGAATATTTAATGTAATTCTCATTAGGATTTTGGCAGTGTTTGTCATTATATCTTGAATTAAATACAAGTGGCATCTGCTAAATGCCTTAGTGGTCTGCTGATTGTGGCTTTGCGCTTGTCCGCGAGATTGATTTCACACCTTCCATCTGTCACAGTGGAGCCCTTTGTGGCCTTTGCGTCACAAGATGAGCAGAGTCCAGCTGTGGTGTACATGTCTGTCAGCCTGTCTATCTGTTTGTCTGTCTGTCTGTCTGGCTGTGTTTATGTACATCTGTCTGGCTGTGTTTGTTTGTCTGCGTCTCCCTTTATCTCACACTCTGTTGCTTTTTTTATGAGCAGATATGTGTTAAGATATGTTAAGATGGTGGACAGCAGTGCAGTGAGGAGCAGGGCTAGCAACCGAAAGATTGCTCATTTGATTCCTTGCTGCGGTGCTGCTGTTGTTCCCTTGGGCAAGGCAGTTAACCCACAGTTGCCATAATAAATGGGTTATACGTGTATAAATGGTTAATACTGTAACATATGTAAGTCACACTGGATAAGAGCATCTGCTAAATGACAATCATGTAATGTTCTGTGACTACATATCCTCCCTTCTTCTGCTTCCCCTCACAGAGTAAGCCGTTTCATAAACCTGAGTAGTGATACAGGTTCTTCCTCTGTTTATAAAGCCCCTCACCCCAGTACAGGATGGACTGTGGCACAATTTCTACCCCAAAAAGCTACCTCGCAAACCCCCTGTTACCCATGCATGCTGGGACTTTATGGCAACATCTGTTCCATCGATAATGAGAGAGAACACAGAGATGTAAGGGTAGAGAAAGGCGTTTCAGACGCGGCGTGCTTTGTGCATTGTGCTGTTTTCGATGTCAGACTCAGATCTCCCCTGGAGGTGGATAAAATCCATACTCCGTGAACCGCTGGTGTGGGCCCGGCCACGACGAGCCGTTATCTCCATTCCAGCAGCTCGATAAATGGCAGGATCGGGGGTGGATCCGGGACAAGGTCCGCACCACTGATCAATACTTTCATCAGAAATGCTGCTGTTTTTATTTCATACGGGCACAGGGTTCTGGCAATGCTATAGCAGCGTCATAAACAGACTCGACATGAACAATGGGTGAGATGACCGATAATGGTGCTTGAGTGAGATGGTGTGTGTGTGTGTGCTTGCCTGTGTGCTTGTGCGTGATTGTGCTTACGTGGCCTGCGTGCACTTGTATGCGTGCTTGAGTGTGTGTGTGTGTGTGTGTGTGTGTGCGCTTATGTGCGTGTTTGCGCTTACAGAACAGATAGCGATTTACTGTTATGTAGCATAGGCGTCACTGTTCCCTGAACTCTCTGACTGAATAAACTGTTCAGATGTTAAATCTGTTTCTCTCAGATTTGCTTGTGTTCAGTTTCAGCTTCATTCTTTCAACCCCCTCTTGCTTTTATTTTTGATACGGACCAACGGTCTTGCACCACAACACATGGAAGTGCAGTTACATTTGTCAAGTTGGAAATGGATGCAATTGAATGAAACTGCTTTTCTAGTGCTGTTTTCACAGGTTTTGCAGTCTTCTTCATACCCCTGGGCTTAATTGCTTAACTGGAGCTGATTGAGTGGCGTTTGTAAAATCAGGATCATGGATCTCCAGGACCCATAGTCAATATTTGAGAAAAGCAAACACATCCTTTAGGGTGAACGTGATGCTGTAAGATCAGTAGGATCAAGATGAACATGATGAACAGGTTTGTGATCCAATAACTGATCCCAAGGTCCAGCCCATGTTAACCACAGCCTGATGACTGCTGCCCCCTGTAGGTAGCCCCCTGACATAGCAAGCCAATATACATCCTCCATTCCAGTGTTTCTCAACCCTACTCCTGGTGGCACCCTGTTCTGCATATCTTCTATCCTTACTCTGCCTACCTGACTGAACTCATCAGTCGCACATTTTATTAGCTGAGCACACCTGATTTAATCAAGCAGCAAGGATAGATGGAAGATATGCAGGACAGGGTGCCGCCAGGAGTAGGGTTGAGAAACACTGCTCTGTTCAATATACATCCCCTTCTCTCTCTCTGTAACTCATCTGCACAGAGCTGAGAATAACTGGGTGATCTGAGGGCAGTCCTGGAGGCCTGTATGGACTGCTTATTGTTCTTCCATCCAGTTACTCTGACTACATTAGTCTGGTTAACTTCATACAGAAACAGCTTCACCTCCCTTCTATATATAGTGTCTGTCTCCATCCCACACACGCAGATGTGTGTGTATGTGTGTGTGTGTGTGTGTGTGTGTGTGTGTGTGTGTGTGTGTTATCAATGTGCATATATTGATATGGAAATAGCTTCTTACTTTTCTCTTGGATGTAGGATAAAACTGTATTCTGAAAATGCAAAGTACCATTTACAAAAATATGCAAAGAAAGAACATGATTAAAGATTGAGCTAATAAAAGTAATTGGGTTGCAGTGATTAAGAGCTGCTCCTTAAGAGGCACCCTGGGTTAGCCTGATCCCCAGGACTTTGTTTTCACTCAGTCTTTAATGACCTTTAAAAGGATTCATTTAAACTGATTAATTACTTTAAAAAAGGAAGGAAGGAAAAGAAGGCGACCAGGTGGATTTCACGATTTATTTCTTTTATTGATTTCACAGGACTTGTGTGCAATTAGCAACATGGAAATAGGTACACCGAGTCTACTGTACCGGAGTTAACTACACAAAAATTTTGCATTTGCAATCCTTGAGTGGGCTAAGACAAAACAAAAAAGAACAAATACTTCCAGACATGTTAGCATAGATAGAAAACAAGCTAAAATGTCAGGTTTTACAGGTGTGTCTGAGTTCATCTCTCCCCCTGGTCACACTCTTCTAGAGGTAGTGTTCATAAAGTGCCAAGGAGGACAGGGGTGCAGTCACTCAGTTCTAACCTCCCATCACTCTCTGCTATGTAGCAGCCTTATTCATAAAGAATTAGCCTCTTCTTAAATTGGACAACTGTCATTTTCAATAAAATCGAAAATAATTGAGCAACGAAACCAGAAAATTTAAGCATGCCGTTCATCTTTCAGCATAAGGAGCAGAGTGACTGACGGGGGTTGGTTTGTATCCCGACTAAAGAAAATCAGTGCTGTTTCATTCTCTCTAAAACGTTAAAGATGCATCAAGTTCCACAGCAAGTGAAGCGGGGCGCTTATTGCTGTTAGCGAATGCACTCGGTATGTGTGAAAATAACCCATCCAAAAGTGGGAACACATGAAAGGTCCATTCACAGTGCTCCTCCCCCACAGAGATCCGTGCGTTCCTGTGTCTGCAGGAAAACCAAACTCACCCCTCTGAGAGGACCATTCGTTTGTTGCCTCTGTCAATACCTAGTGAGGGTAGTGGGGGGTGGTGGGGGTTTCAGGCATGTCTTCTTTTTCCTTGAGCAGTATTTTCAATTTCAGCGTGTACCCAGACAGCGTGAGATCTGCTCACTGTCCAAAAATGCTAAAAAAATGATACTGAAGGACAAAGTGCTAAAATAACTCCACTGCAGAAAAGAACTACTTCTCTGTGGAATATTGCTTCAGAGCATTTTTATCAGTTATCATTTCCTAAATGTAATATTTTTCAACATAGATATTAAATGCCGCTGATCATCACCATATTACTTAACACTGTCATTCAACATTAATTAATTTAATTATAGTTAATTTAATTTCTGAAGAGGGTCTATATATGTGTATATGTCTAGATGAAGGGTAAATTGTACAGATATTTTTCAGCTGTGAGTGGATTTAAACAGGAAGAACAGAAACACAGGGGTACGGAGTTGGCAGCAGGAGAACTGGTTCTCTACACTGGTTGACCCCTACGGATGTCTGTACCCCGAGGGTTTCAAGGGCACAGTGGTGGTTCATCAGGTCACATTCTCTAGGCTGCATGCCAGATATTCTATTTACTCAAAAGATATTCAGCCTGGGGCAGTGGGGGTTTGGGGAGGATGGGGGGTTTAACACCAATTACTCTGTCTCTGCCAGTGATGGAGCCGAAAAGTGCTGCTGTTTCACTGTGAGTGTTCGTGAACGGCCATGGTCAAGGACAGGACATCAATAGCCACACACAGCACGCCGACAGCTCTCGAACCTGCTGTCAGCAAACAGAAAGCTCCTTAACACGGAGATATGAAGGACGGAAGGAAGGCAGGATATCTGTTCAGAAAATGAGCATCTCTGGCTCCACTGACCAACCCAAGTGTCACCAGGCCATAGTCCCTCGGCTCCACCCTGTAGCTGGTTCTGCTGGAGCTTAGCTCTGACCTTTAACGGGACTCGTGCCACATGCCAGAGCAAGTTCACTCCCCAGGCGCATCGTTGATGGGGGGGGGACAACTCCTTCATTGGGCAGCTCAATGGGATGGGGGGGTATCTTTCAGACAATTCTCTGCAAATCCAGAGTGCGAGGTTCTGAGTGCCTGCCGTACAGATTCTCCCTGGAAAGCCTGGCTTGGCTCTGTGAATCAGTTCTGGCTGTCTGCATGTGGCTTTGGATGACAACACAAACCAGGATCAAGGTGCAACCACAGGCTAAAAGGCCATAGCACATTTCAAGGTTCAGCTCTAGAAGTCCCGAGAAACTACATAAACTGAACCATTTTAGGAACTCTACAAAAAGAACATTTTTTTTAATCCCTTCTGTTTTCCCCAAAGCTAGAACCATGTAGCTGTGAAACCGTGCAGGGATAATATAATCTATGCATTTATGTAAATGTATGCCCCTGCATGAGAGCGGAGTTTGACTCTCTTTGATGTGGTTAGAAGGGAGTGCTGCAGTGCAGGGATTTTGAGATTTTTATTTTAAAAAGTATGCATTACGTATGAAGTCTGCTGCAGCGGTGTTGCCTAATGGAAGTGAGCATAGCAAAAATGCGCCCTTATAAAAGTGGGCAGATTTGGGTGGATGCAGATTTCCTGCAAAGGAAAGGGAAGGAAAACTACAGACTTATAAAACGGCTGGTGGGGAGTACGAAAGAGAGTCTAACTGGGGGATTCATAAGGGGCATGTTCTGTAGCAGGGTTTCTCAGTTGTCTTATGACCCTTGTCCTCTTTACAGCCCCCCAGTGGAAGCATTGGCATGGATGGATGGCATCAGAAATGCCCCCTCCCCTTCCTGTGCCGTTTCTGTCGCTTCCTTCCCATGATTCCTCGCCCGATTGGTGTTGCCCTGCCACGCCCATTACATTTACATTACATTATTGGCATTCAGCAGGCGCTTTTAGCGACTTACACAGGTTACACTTTTTTACAATGTTATCCGTTTATACAGCTGGATATTTGCTGAGGCAACACTGGGTTAAGTATCTTGCCCAAAGGTACAGCAGCAGCGCCCCAGTGGGGAATTGAACCGGCAACCTTTCGGGTATGAGCCCTGCTTCTTAACCACCACCGCTACACTGCCGCCCCACTGTGAGACTCGCTGGGGCCCGCAAGACAAAACGGGGCCGCTTATTTATTGGCAGCCTCTCGCCGGATAGGTGTCCGCGGCACTGCCTGGCCGCTCCGGCCCAGGTAACAGATGGCATGTGCGCGGCCGAGATCCATGGACCGTCCCCTGGTTACGCGCGCAGTGACGGCTAATTAGGCCCTTTGCTGGCAGAGTGCAGGCACCATACAGACCACCCTCAGGCAGTGGGACCGAGTGCTGAAAGAGCCTGCAGGAGGCCTTTGGCTCGTACCAGCGACACTCGGAGACGTGTCCAGAGTTTTCTTTCCCGCCTCATTTGCTTTGAAGAGGGGGGGGGGAAACAGCAAGCAGAAACCACAACTCGTCTTGTTCAACGTGGTTAAGTCATGTTGGGATTTTTTAGTTTTCTTTACCCTGTGTCTGTTATCTTTTTCCATGCTCCAGGGTAGATCAGAAACAGCACAGAAAATATTAAAAGATAAAAGGACTGTTCCCTTTATTCATACTTTACTGAGAAATGAAAAATAAAAAAAAAAGATTGTGTGTTAATCATAAGACAGCAAAACAAGTTTACATCCTGAAAGAACTTGAAATGATTTTTTTTTAATTGCTCACATCTCAATAACTGCACAGGATTAGCACATGAGAGAGATCTCTGCGTTCTGTGATCCGGTAAACATGGCATTCTAAGATAACACTGAAGCAGAGGAACGAGGCATTACAGGAATTTCAAAGCTAATAGAGCTTGTTTAAACTTACACACAGATCTGATGCCCATATTAAGAAGTGCTCCCTCTGTGTGCTGGTCTTTTGTTTGAATTAAACTGCATAGTGTCCAAAACTCAGCAGTCAGTGTGTTCCCAATGCCTCCATGCTGCAGTAACTCCAGGCGGGGGGGAAGTGCCCCCTCCCTGTGTTTCTGTTCCCGTCAGCTGGCAACAAGTCCTTCAAGGTTTTCAAGAATTTGAAGAAGTCACTGTGTGCATAGTATCGCCGTGTCACTGGTATGGCACATGATCCAACCGCATTGCTGGGCAGTTGCTGATTTTGTCTTTGCTGTACTGTCAATATTGTTCGCTGCATAGCCTATCAGGATTTGCATTTCTCTTTTTAACGCTTAAATGTAACACCTGCTATCACTTTGAAATCCACCATAGCAGGATATTTTCAGGTTATGCAAAAAGAAAAACACACCGTCACTTAGCATGGGACCTCGGAATTGTCTTTTCGTAATTAAGCTAAGCATTTTGCTCCCTGCTGCACAGTCTGGGTTGTTATTACCTTGTTTCCTCGCAGCTGTGCCCCTGTGTCATTTTAAGCTGGTTGGTAACACTGGTCCCAAATCAGTGTCGGGGGGTGCAGAGCCATGCCAAAAAAAGGTTAGGCGAGCTAGTGCTCCGTGAGACTGAGCATACAGCTGAAGAGGGAATGAACTTGGAAACCAACATTACGACAACAATCGCCACCATGGAGCGGCGCAAAACGAGTCATTAGTCATTAGAACCGCGCAGCAGAAACGGCCACCGCCACTGATGCTGCAAACACGTCTCAAATGGCTGAACAGATGTCATGCGCTGCAGAGAAACAGGAGCTGCAAGGAAAAACTGTTCCGTGCCATTAATATCCATACACACAGAAACTCACTCTGTTGTCATGACAGCGTCGCCCGTTCGGCACGAAAAGGGGAAAAGGGAAAAAAAAGAGAAAAGGAAGCGGCGGCTTCAATCAAAGCGGACGTGTCACACGACGCTGGTCTCCCCGTCGCTGTCCTCTTGCAGCTCGTAGCTGTCGCAGCTGCCGTGGCGGCGCCCGCTCTGGGGACCCCGTCCGCAGCACAGGAGGGTGCAGAAGTGCCTCCTGAAGGTTTCGGAGAGGCAGGCGTACAGGACGGGGTTGGCGCAGCTCCAGGAGTACGAGAGGAGGATGGCGAACTCGAAGCCGGCCGCAAACGCCGGGCCCGGGTCGTCCGCGCGCAGCGAGCAGAAGTTGAACGCGTAGAACGGCAGCCAGCAGGCGGCGAACACCAGCACCACCGCCACCACCATCCGGGTCACCTGACGCTCCGCGCGGGGGCCCTCGGCCCGGTGCCCGTCACCGCCGCGGGCCCGCAAGGCCACCACCAGCGCCGCGTAGGCGGTCACCATGACAGCGAGCGGCAGGGCGAAGCCCAGGACGAAGGCGGCCGTGAGGAAGGCGGGCCACCAGACGTGGAAGGAGGCGTGGCCGGCGTCCAGCAAACACAGCCCATCCTTGGCGGAGAAGTGCAGGGCCAGGGGGAGGACGGGGAGCAGCGAGAGGCACCATAGGCAGGCGCTGATTGCCTTGGCCCGCCGCGGGGTGCGCCACCTGGCGAACCGGAGCGGGTCGGCCACCGCCAGGTAGCGGTCCACGCTCATGACCGTCAGGCAGAAGACGCTGGTGAACTGGTTGACGCCGTCGAGGGACATGACCAGCTTGCAGGCCGGGTCGCCGAAGGCCCAGTACCCCTGGAGGTTCTGCGCGGCGATGAACGGGAGGCCCGCCATGAACAGGCCGTCTGCCAGGGCCAGGTTGAAGATGTAGACGGTGGCCGCCGTCCCCATCTTGTCCAGCGTCGCTATGGTGACCATCACCAGGGCGTTCCCGCCCAGTCCCGCCACGCAAACCAGCAGGTAGAGGACGGCCATCATGGTGCTGAACGCAGGTAGGTGAGGACCCCCCCACTCGTCTTGGAGGCTGTCGCTGGGCTCGGTGACGGACGCCGTGTTAGAAACCGTCTCCACGGTGATGATGTCCTCCATTGCACTTGTGATGACGCGAACTGCGGAAGGAGAGGAGGGAAATGCACCCGAATGCTGGTGGATTCAGCTGGGCTGCACAGAGTGGAGTTCTGTCCTTGTACATCCAGGCACAGCGCACACTTCTTCTCCACAACTTCAGGAATTCTTTCTCCAAACAACCGGGAGCAAACCCATATTACAAAGATACACACACACAAAAAAGGAAAAAAAACACATCCAGGGGGAAAAAAATTAGTTCAACCACATAAATGGCACAGAAGGTTTTCCTCCTTCAGACAAGGCTGTTTTGTCAAAAGCTAGATGCAGTGTCCTCCCGGGGGGAACAGAACTTACCCCTTTGCGCTCCTGGTGCCTTCCGTATCTCCCTGACACCGAGTGCTGAGAAGCGCGGAAAGACCGCACTGTAATCCGCTCTGACGCCGCGGCAACGGCGTTTTATGCTGCCCCGGAGGTGTAGACAGGCCTCGTCTGTCACCGCGCTTTTGTTTTCATAAGCAGAATTTCTCCTCAAAGTGCTCCCCTTCTTCAGTAAGCACCCCCGTGGGTGTTTACAGAGAGGCGGTACTGACGGTGAGGGGGCGGAGGTGGGCAGTCGGTCCTGATTCCTCGGCCACCCACACCCCTCTCTCGGCTGGAACCCTGGAAGACAGACCGTCAAGCCATGCCGCCTGGCTTTTGCTCTGTGTTATTTCATTCATCAAGGAGTGGCCTGGCCATTTGGAGAATGTCTTGTATCAAAACAGCGGATTCCTGGAAGTCTTGCCCGGGCTCGGACGGCCGGGGCTGACAGTTTGTGGAAGTGAACGGGAACCGGCTGGTGTGGAATAAACATGGCGGGCAGAAACGGAAAACGATGGGGCTAGTGGGACCGGGAAGCCCTGGGGGTCTGGGGGAAAAACGGGATAACTCTGACAGTATGATATGAAGCCCTCCGAAAAGTTTTTTTTTTTTTCCATTTTTTCCGTGGGGCACAAAAGCAATGACTTTGCCATCGCTAATTGACTGTGCACCACCCTGTTCACCACCATGCCTCCAGTACAGTAGACTGCAGCCTACTACAGGACAGGCTGTACTGACTGGAGGAACAGGGCACCTCTCCCTGACAACAACCAAGTGCCATCCAGGTGACTGGATCCTGCTAACCAAGGAGGCTTAACTGACATAAACCCACCATCGTCCAATAAGATGAAGCCAGCTGGGCCCCTCCTCCTGGGCGGACTGCCTATCGTGGTCTGATAATGACACAGCAGCTTGTCTCTCTAAAAATGTATGTCTAACATATCAATTAATAAAGTAATGCAATAAGTTGGAAGAAGTTTTGCCAACCCATTAAAATTAAATTATGGTCGGATGAAGTTTGCTGTGGCGTCATGCTCCATTAAGCTGCTGGAGACTCTGCAGCTGGTTCTTCTGACACAAAAGTAACACAGACTGAAATACGAAAATCCAAAATGTAAGCATACAATTTCAGTGGCTACCGCAGACCATTGTTGGAATGCAGGTGCAGGTGGTAATTATGCAGATGGCTGTGCCACAAACAAAAAAAGAAGTTCGAAGGACATAATTAAATTTCTTTTTTTTTTTGCTCAGAAGTGCTGTTGAATTAGTGTTGAATTAGAAGTGAAGGAAAGCATGAAACTGCCATCACTCTTTGTACGTCAGCCATATTAGATGACATGATTTTCTACCATTAAGCATTCCAGTAGACATCAGTTACTTTCTTTGATCATCCTTGCATTTTTACTTCTTCAGTTGCTATGTATTAAATATATTAAAAGCAAGAAAACATGATGGGTGTTCACAGTGAGCGAATGGAGTCAGAAATATGTCTAAGCCTCTAGCAAGGCGGAAATTCACATCCTTACAAAGTTCTCTGGTAAGAATAAAACGCCTATATATTTTCTGATGTGATGATACCTGTGATAATTTGACAGGAGGACAGCTCGCTTCACATAAATCACAATTAGATTTTTTTAGTCACTCTGTATGGCCCTTTCTGTATAAAGAAATCATGAAGTGTTCCATAAAGTACATAAGATGGGTATTCACTGGTTATGAATATGAAAAAAAAGTAAAATTGATGAGCACATCTGTGGTGTGACCGTTTATTCTTCATTTAATTGTTCATACCATTAAATTTGATGAGCTCTTCTGTGGTGTCTTTGGAAATGGCCGAGTAATGAGCCGTGGGGGGCACCTCTAATTTATGTCCATCAAATTTTCTCTCTGTGTGGAGTGGAGGAGGGAGGATCGGGGGGGTAAGTTCACTCGGCATCACTCAGAGCTTCCATACGACACCCGAGCTGAAGAGGACGGTGGCCTCGCTCCGTTTACTCAATTAAAATGCGCTGTCAGAGGCAGGACGTGACTGAGGTATTCTCACAGCTGGCTGAGTGGATGAAAAGAGAAGGGGGGTAAGTGTACATTTCGGACACGTGGGCCCCACCCTCACTGGGGGGGGGGGAGCAGCAATGATCAGTGCCCATTTCCCCCCCTGCACGCCTTCAGAGCGGCCTCCCTCATATCCAGGGTGGGCTGACGCCGGTAATTGCAGCCGTTTGAAGGACCCCCCCAGCTGCTCAGCACAATGAGGGAAGGCAGAGTCCAATCATCTTTATTAAGGTTTGGGTTGGTGGGGGGTTGTATATCAATATACAGTAAAGTGTAGCCTCATTGTGGCAACACATTTCAGCTGGAAAAATAACAGCATCGCTGTGAAGACTCCCCTCTGGGGCTATTACGATGAGACGCAAGTCCAGACCTAGCCTGGACCATTAAAAATGGACCCACTGCTCTTTTTGAATGGGTTCTGGTGGACTTGCACAGCAGTCTATTATCACTGGGAGAAAAAAAAATGTTGGCTTTATTCATGCAAATGGTGCTTCTGATAAATGGGAGGTAAGGTGGATGGACAGTGCTGTGCTTTCCAGGAACTTGCTGTCCCCACGCTTTCCTCATTTGGTTGCACCAAGAACGCTTATTTCTGCCTGAAATTGCCTTAAAAATACGCAACAAATGGAATATTATGTTTAAAACATGAAAGGTCACCACTTAGGTCAGTGGCACAGACTGTTCCAAGCTGCCACAAAGTGGACCTCAACCCTGAAAATTCAGTCACGTCTCTTCAGGTCATCCTAGACAGCCTAGACTGTATATTCTGCCTTTTTTATTCCCAACACAAACCGTGTTGTGAAGGTTGCCTCGGGGTATGTGCGATACAGAGTGGCAGCAACACCGCTGATCCGTTCTGTCGGTCGGTCTCGTGCCAGCCGGGAGGTGGCCGCACGCCCGATGAGCTTCTCCTCCGTATCCGCTGTGTGTGCCGCCGTCTCGTTTTTAAAGAGATCGATGGCGGTTAAACGCGAGGTTCTAGCATGTTCCTCCGTGCCTCGGTTTGGCCGCTGCCTGAGATCGGAGAGCGTGTCCAAGTCCCGCCGATGATGAGTCACGCGGAGAACAAATAGCAATATCACAACTTTCCTGTGACACCGAGAGGACACAAAAAAAGAAGCATTTTTGGCTTGCTGGAGCAATGCAGGCACAGCCAGGATGATTGCATTCACTGTATGTGCCTGTGAATCTCAGGGCTTTTTATAATGGTGACTTACTCTGGCGTAGGTTGTTGAAGGTGAGATCTGCACAGGTTAGAAAAGGCAGACCTCTAAAGGGGTTGGCAGGTGTGTTATTCTACCTCAGTTACCCCCACATGCAGGATGGATGCGGTCCACCTTGAGGAGGTGAATATCAGCATAGTTACAGATGTTTGGCACTTTAAGTTTGTACATATATGGAGTGTATGTGGTGGAAGTGTAACATAGTGGTAAGGAGCAGGACTTGTAACCAAAAGGTCACTGGTTCGATTCCCCACTGGAGCACTGCTGCTGTACCCCTGGGCAAGGTACTTAACCCACATAATTGCCACAGTACATATCCAGCTGTATAAATGTAAAATGTAACAACTGTAGCCTATGTAAGTCACTCTGGATAAGAGCATCGGCTATATGACAATAATGTAATGCAACACTCTTTAATACCACTTACATTGACAGAGAATGACGGGAGTTATTTTTGGTAAAAACCTGCTGCTGTATTTTGGGAGAATGTCTGAGGAAGTCATCACACCGTCTCAGCTGCCCTGCTTTAAAATCTTACCGTGTCTCACTTTGGTGATCGCTTTTGATGGACTTTGATCCCGGCGAAATAAAACGTTTTACCCTCCTGTCTCACAAATGGGCCTCTCACTCCACAGTGGATGGAAGTGACCTCAAATAAACAACATCCAGCAGTGATTACGCCTTTGGAAAGGGTTTGAAACTAGAGAAACGGGAGATACAGGGCGCATTTTCAATTTGATTAAAGCCTTAGCTTGAGAAGCTAGGAGGTATTTCTCAGGCTGAAAATTTCAGCCGGACGATGTTCTGTGAACCGGTGTGTTCAGGAATAAGAAGGGGGTACAAGCCTGAGTGGATGAGAGATCAAGGCGCTCTCAGCTGTGTGTGTCACCCACCATATCTTCTTGCCTCCCTGGCGTAGCCCGACTCCAGCTGCCTCTCCTCTCCTGCTGGCCAGCCAACATCTGAGCTGCCCTGCTCCTCATCTTCTCTAGTGGACAGTTATGCTTATACGGGACTCCTGTATTCCTGGCTGTTGTGTCACTGGAGTTTAAGTTTTTTTGTGTTGCCGTTAATAAGATGGGGCCCTGTATGGGTAAACGGGATCCAGTAAGTAAGAGGGCCATGGTGACCCAGTCAGGCTCACTTCGATATTCTGTGGATGGTCAGCGACTGTGTTGCAAATTCACCCCAAATTCAGTGTCCCCTCCACCCCCAAAGGCCCACAGGGCCTCTACCTTCTAGCCTTGGGGCTGTGGACAGTGGATTTATGCTCACGCACACAACGTCATTTCAACAAAAGTTCACATGTAACATTAACAGTATGAAAAACACCTGGTTAAAAGGGCATGTGGAATATACAGACAGCAGCAAAAAAAAACAAGTTTAAATGTGCCGTTTATGTCAATGTGTGCTGTGGATATTAGAGCCAAAATCAAATGCGGCCGCACATCTGTTATTTTTACCTCTCCGGCCAGATTGGACGGTGTGTGACTCATGCTGAAGCCTCATTGCAAGTCCTGAAAAATGAGAGATTTTAAAATCCGTCCCCTTTCACATAACCAGCTGTCAGGCGGCGGAGGGCAGACAGCGTTGTGCTGCCGGGGACTGAATGCAGCTTCCTCTTTCAATTCATTTCCACCCAGAAATAAACTTTGGCACCTGGCTGGTGTCACCTTGCACCACTCCCTCCAGAAGATGGCTTTGGCCAGATTCCTGGCCTTTGAAGGGCTTTGAAGGGCTTTGAAGGTCTGCCTCCTTCCTATCCCTCACATCACTTCAGCACAAAGAGAAACGATGAACTTCAAGATACCTTTTGAAAAAAGAACTGGAGAGCGCTCAGTTCTGCACTGCCTTGTCAAGCCTGGTCTCTTGAAGAGGTATGATAGAAGCTGCAGGCTGCCGAGAGGCTCAGACAGTGATGGCGCTTGGCTGGAGCACAGGCTGAGTCCCGTGGCCCGGATTCACAACCGTAGCCTGTAGCGGTAAAACAAGTTAGCTTCATTCCACCGGAGTACAGGGGTGGGAAGGTCAGCCAGGGTTCCATCCGCCCCTCACTGTGGTGCCCTCTAGTGGGCACCTGTGAAATCCCTAAGAGACATTAGTGGGGTTCACCTATCCTCCAATCAACATCCTCATACAAAAATATACATAGAATATATCAATCAGTATAATTAAATGTAAATTACCGCTGTTTTGGTATATTGTAATTCAGCTATCCTATATATATTTAGCTCAATCAATATATCAATAAAATATGTTTGGTTTATTGCAATGTATTTACGATTTCTCTCCATGTATTTTAAGCACATTTGGAACATATTCTTGGGCTGAACAACGCATTTCTCAATATATTGCAGTAGTTAATTTCCGCATGGGTCTGCCCCGCTCTGTTGCCCTGTGGGAGTTGTGGTTTTGAACATGGCCGCCGGCTGCGTCCGAGTGTATCAGAAGATTGAACTCTCCTCATCCGGGCGGTCCTGCATCACTGCACAGGGAGTGAGAGGAGACAAGCTTAATACAGTACGATTGCCAATTCCAAATTGGGTGGAAAACAGTACAAAAAAAAAAAAAAAACAGTATGACAGAAATTGTCGAAGATTGTATCATGGAGAAGATTTCTTTTTTCCTCTTGAGCGAGCCTAGTTTCTGATTTTGACTTAGAAATGATTGGTGGAGATTAGAGGAGCAGCATGTGAGCTGATGCGATTAAAAGTGCTTCTTAGCCCTAGGAAATACCCAGATGGGACAGCGTCATAGTCCACAGCTATCGGAACACGAACTTCCTCAAGAAAACTTTTCTCTCTGACGAGCCCTGCCAGGGTGCAGTGCTAAGCCGTTCTGAGGGACAGGCTGTCAGGCGGTCTGATGTTTCAGGGTAGATGACACCTTTTGTGTGAAACTCGCTGGGCGTTTGACGTGGTGTTCCCGCAGACACCGCCACTGAAGAAGCGGGAGATTGAAGAGAGGAGTTTTGACGTCGGTTGTCCCTCTAGAGATAGCTCTGAAAGGTTACGCCTGTGGAACTTTCACGAAACGGTCGGATGGCTCTACGCTGTGATAGATCTTTCCGTGACTAAGGGGTACTGTTATAGGCAGAAAATACATTGTCTTACAGCTTGCAAGAGCATGTCAAACATGATGTGCTATAGACTGAAATATTCATGCCTGCTGCCCTGCCATGCTGTCATTCCGTGCCTTTCCTGTGTCTGATTTAGGATCTATCTGCGTTCCCTGAATTGACCCCTATCTGCCGCTACAATCGATGCTTGCCTGAGTCTTTCATACCTGTCACAATGTAAACACAGAAAAGAATGATTTCAAATGTGGTTTTATTGATTGTTCCACTGAAGCCTGGGCAGCCTTTATGGATGTGCAAGCATTGCTGTGGTGTTCTCTTAAGCTTTTCTCTTTCTAGCCCGTAGCAGTACGGGTCATGGCCTGCCAATGCCCCTCGGCAAACATACTGGCAGCAAGTCCACCTGGGCTGTCTACAAAGCAAAAAAAAATAATAATAACATGTCCAGAATTATATATGCAGGGTCCTCATAGCTTTAAACATCATTTTGATTTTATGTACAAGCTCTTTATGTACAAACTGTTGCAGATGTTACTCCATGTTTGTTCAGAGTACACTGTACTGTGGGCGGTCCCTGTGGCGGGGTCTTTGTTGGGGGGAGATGGAGAGGTGTTCTTATTCGGAGCTCTTATTTAAAAGTTACTGGCAGGTCTCTATGGTCAGTATTTTGGCTCAGCCATTAAACTTGATTCCAAGACTAAGGTCACCGAATGGAACTGTGGGTCTATTTTTTTCTCCGCACACACGGCAAGTGCATTGATCCTTATCTTCCAGATCTTACAACTCTGGTTCATTTGTTGTATACTGCAGTGCTTTTTTTTCTCCAAGCATCATCTCTCTGTCAAATCTAACAGTCTAATCTTCCCGTTTCAGGCTGCTGATATACACCGGGTTTTATCTCTGGAACAGTTGGTAAAGCTGTGCTTTAGCTGAGGTACTCTTTGCCTTTGGGTAGTTATATATGGCGCAACACGCAGTTAGTGGTTCTCGCAGGAAAAAAAAAAAAAGAACAATAAATGCTGCTTTTTGTCAGCGTAATTTGCTGCTGTGTGCAAAACCAGGCATGTATGAAGGACCCGGGGGCCTGTTCAAACAGTGGCGGGGAATCATTAAGGGAAATCGATGCGGGTTTGGGGGCGGCGATCCCACCGTCGCCGTATCTATTTATCACCCTGACCTTTTCAAACGTGGTAATGCCTCTGTGATTAATGGCGACCGGTGGAGGGCCTACTTTTCCCCGGGACAGGCAGCAAGCATCTGTTCCATTGTGTCTGTTGTCAGATCCGCGCCTTTATGGAGCGCGGGACATGCTTTCTGAAGCCCAGTGGAGTCTTTGTCCCAATGCTTCTGTGCTGTCATATCTTCTGTGGGTTTTTATTATCATTATTATTCATTATGCTAATGATATAATTATTCTGTTATTAATAACACTGCCATCACTACTACCACCACCACTAGTACTACTACTACTATTGTTACTACTACGACTAAAACTACTACTACTACTACTACTACTACTACTAATAATAATAATAATAATTACTATTATTCTTATTCTTATTCTTATTCTTATTCTTATTACCATTGGAAAAGGTGTGTTGACAGTCTTGAACTTTGCATGCTGCTGTTGATTCTGGACTTCCACCCAAAAAGTAGTTTGGCCCATCTCTCAGATAATGTCAAGGCAGCACGTTGTGTACCTGAATATCTTAAAAAGGAAAGGTCTGGAAGGAACAAGAATTCTTTGTAACTGATAAACAGACAAACCGAAATGCATCAAAGTAGTGAAGGCTAAAGAACTTGAACCACTGTCAGCATATTTGCAACTAAGTAAACTGTTTGCGTGAATCAAATAAAAATGAATTTTCTGAGTGTGGTTTGCAACGATTTCTATAGTGTGTGTGTGTGTGTGTGTGTGTGTGTGTGTGTGTGTGTGTGTGTGTGTGTGTGTAATATGTGTGAGTGGGCATGTGTGGGTGTGTTCGTATGTCTGTGTGTGAACAGAATAGATATTTAACAGTCTCTGATGTCCATAAGGTTAATGATGAATCCATACAGGTTTGAAAGCTGTGAGATAAGAACAGCTCTGTAAAGTGGTTGCCAAGTCTCATCTGGTCCAAGTCAGAACCAGACTCAGGGACCTATGCCAGGTCCTCTGCCTACTATGCTGCATCTGCTATCTCCAGCATTAAGAGAACTGTGATACAGTTCAATGTAGCACTTTCATTTCACTGTTGAGTATGACTGCATGATGTAAGTTAACATTTCTCACATGGACCATTGCTTGGGATCACGCAAACACTATAATTCAAAGCAATGCTGTTTTTTTATAGATTGCTGCTGGGCTCTGTGTTCACTTAAGCATGATGCTTTTAAAGATAATTGGTGGCCTGTGTTCTCAATGTTGTATTTTTTTTCTTCCTTGCTGCCAATGTGTACTCCTGTGTATGTCATTTAATATAATATAGCATATGGCATTCAATATAATGCATTTTATCCATTTTAAATTGCTCTCGGAGCATCTGCCAGATAAGTGCTGCTAGTACAGCATACTACTGCAGCCTCTTCTGCTTCTTCTTCTTATTATTACTATTGCTCTTGTATGGACTTCCTCACAAAAGCCTCCCCTCATGGCTGGAGGAGCCTTAGTCAGTTTGAATTTTTATCTCCTCCTCCTCCAGCAAGGTACTTCACTGATACTTCAATGGTGTTTGACTTTGCTTTTCAATTTGAAAAGGTATCTCCTAATTTGACATCAGCCATCTCCATGTATGTGTTTCAGGGTGGGATAGTTGTCATGAGAAAGTCCCCAGAGTCTGGACTGAATGGAGTGAGGGCTAGTTTTGAATCCAGCTCCAAGCAGCAGGGACGGCCTCCCTCTGGGACCGAACTGAAACGTACACCTCAACCAGTCATGAGTAATAACACTTCTGTTGCTGTCATTTTTCACAGTTACCTTGAAAATGACTCTGGCCTCCGCCACAGCCTGCACCAACATGAATGTATACAACAGACACCAAAGAGTCAAAGTGTTCATTGAACAGGTGTTCGTTGAATAACCCCTGTTGAGAAATAGAGAAATGGAGGGTGGCTGTTGTGTCAGCTTATTAATCAAGAAGCTAGCCTCATTGGGGCTGTACCTGCATCCCTCACTTCTTAGCTTTGTGTGGATGATGGTGACAATCTCGTTGCACACCATGGCTACAGAGAACACAGAACCATGTTGCTTATTGACTGGGCCACCACAGCACCCCCTGGTGGACAGAGAGTGAAGGAGCAGATGAGCATAGAGTCATGACCCTTGTTGGGGTGGCTGTTAATCTAAGAAAGAGGTGCCCTGACCTGGCTCTTCCTCTCTAATTCTTATTGGAGCTGACACCTGTGGGGAGGAGGGGCGGAGTGTCAAAGAGCAGGTAGCACAGAGTGTATGTCACAGATAAAATCAATTGGAGAGCATTCTGACACTTGTTTACCCTTTATGTCCATTTCCTTTAGTGGTAAAAAATGCAGCGTGCCTGAAAGACTAAATTAGCTATTGGAAAATTAAGTAATGTAATGTGTGGAAAGGCAAGGCTGTCCTAGACTCATGTTTTGAAATGAACGTATTCCCCAGCCTGAAGGTGGTACTGGCTACGGCGGGGGAGCCCCTGATTAAATCAAAAAGGCCTCTGCTGAGTGTCACTGTCATGACAGAGGAGGCTGGGGCAGTGGATGAGTAATCGGCTGCTTTTTTTGGCCCAGGGTTAAGGCTGGCCAAGCGTCTAATACAGTTTACAAGGAGAAACCTTGGAAACTGAGGACAGCATCACAAACATGCAGGAAAGGCTGGGATCGGATCTCCAAATGTCTGCTGTGCTCTCAGTTAAGCGCTATGGCTCTTACAGTAAATTTAGGAAGCAACAGGCAAAGGGGCCAGACTGGACCTCTGGGATGCTGTATGATAAAGGAGGCATGTTAACCTCTCTCTGTGTTTGCATGTTTACCCTTTAGATCATTTCGATCAGAATTAGACAAACACAAATCCCCTCCCCCAAAAAAAAAAAAAAAATTCAAAGTCCCTGAAGCTGACATGGAGACGGTGGAGAAGACTGCTGACAGGCTAAATTGTAAATCCATGTTTTCAAATGACCAAAAGTACTTTCTTCATCTCCTTCCATGACTACATACTTAGCTTGTTGCATAAACAGACCTAGACAATGCTGCTATTTTAGACGTGCTACTGTAGCACACAAGATTAGTACCAGTGCACTGAATGTTAGGTATCTTTAGCAGAGCACTTAAAAGGTGCAACAGCAAAGACACCACTACCCCAAAGCAATATCATACTGCCTTCAGAAACTCCATTGCATTAGATCTGGTTCACACATTGATGATGTATGTGGAAGAGAATGAAGACACATATAACAATAAGAGAATGTAATGCTCATTGAAATAGCAGCTCACTGTGGAGAGACTGGAAGGTCAGACAGACAAGGACATAGAGAGAGAAGGTGGTATGCCTGAAATTCGATACCACATGCAGGAATTAAATTCATGTATATTCCCTGTAAAGCGGTATGTCCTTGGTGTGCAAGAAAAAGTAATACTTGCCCCTGAAAATGAGCTCATATGGGCAAAGGATGCCCCTGAAGGATATAAAAAGAATATTTCTTGTTTCATTGCAGATGCCAGGCATACCACTCTCTCTAAGTGGATCTGTCATCTGGAGGGTTCTCCACCTATCAGGAAGGGTCTGTGCAATTTACATTCACTGTGGAGAAAAATAATCACAAATTAATGAAGCAAGATGGGGGATGTTTAACTGAGAAATGAAAAACAAAAGTGATGTGGACTACTAAAATAACTGCAAGACTTTAAATAAATAAATTTCTCTTCCTGTCGAGGGGGGAAAAAACAAATCTTAATTGGTCTGACATGGGCCCATGTTGGATTCATTTATTTCTTTTACCTGCCCAGTCAATATCTTTCTGGGACTCCATATCTGACATTCAGACACGCAGTAAGGTACTGATTGAGATAAGCTGATGGGTGGGTCTGATGTTATCATTCCTCTGTAAGGTTGTTAGAGGATAGAAACGCTTAAGTCCAGAGAAATAACGCCGCTATTGTTAGGAGTATCCCTGATACCTGCCATATGGGCAGCCTATATATTCAGCTGCCCAGTTCCGTAGTTTAAATATCCCTCATATTCAAATATCCCTCCCTACCCATATGCTGCTCTGGTACGTCTGCGCCCCACTGGTTGAAGTGTACCCCATTCTGTTTGTATAGGTTCCCCACTGTTCCAAAAGGAGCACCGGTGCCTGATGAACTTGAACCCCACTACACCGGTTTGGTATCCATACATTAGATATAAAAATGCTGCTACAAAATCATGCTTCCCTGGGGTAGCATGTGGTATGGACAGAAATAACAGGCAAAATTACAAGCAAAAAAAAAAAAACAGCAACATGAATGATGTTTTACATTGTGCTACCTTCCTGAAAGAAAATAAACCCTATAAAAATATCCCTTATAGAAATAAAAAAAATTACTCTGTCTGATTGGTCGGAAAATTGATACCGATTGCGAAAACTGGCTAAATACAGGGACCAATCAAAGTATGTTCTTTGATTTTAAGTGTCAGAGGGTAATTCGTAACCAAGGAGAAAATGGATGAGAACACTCTTTTACATGGACTTTATTAGGTTCCTTAGTTCTGTGGTCTAGACAAGTAGTCCCTCTTCAGTTATCTAAATTGAAGGCATTGATTATGTCAACCATGGATAAATGGATAAGCAGCCATCAATAGCTTACTAAAGCACAATGTTCATGCTGTGATTTAATGATTATGGTGGTTTTTATTGGCAATCTGTGAGATGAAACTCAATTCTAACTCTCGCAGTACTTATTTGTTGCAAATATATGGCTTGCTGCAAAAAAAGGTTCCCATAACACTGCCTGTTTCTTCCACTTGATTTGAAATGTGTTGCATGAGGATACTTATAAATTATTGCTCTAATTTCCAGTTGCTCTGGGGGAAAATGAACCCAAAGTCTTGCCAGTGATTTTCTAAGATCAGGTTTTGAAATAAAGAGGCTTTATATTAATTCAGTCGTCATTATCACGAATGACATGGCCTGCAATTTCATTTCAGTGGTATAATAAGTATACTGTGGTGCATTAGCAGTGATAACCAAACTATAGTTTTGCTCTTGGACAGAGTTAATGCACAGAGTTATCACCATATTGCTCTGGATGTACAGATGTTTCTGCAGATGGTTGCTCCAGCTGTCTAATGTATGTAGCCACAGGCTACTGGAGCAGGGAGCCAGGCCATGTAAACCCTAAGACAGATAATACCACAAACTCTCCCCTGTTTCCTGGCCTCGGTGACTTTGCTCATTTCACTGCCACCCTCCTCTTCTTTGTTTTGTTTTGTTTGTTTCACATTAATTTTATTTTCTGGAAACAGATCAAGCAGATTCAGCTAGGCCCGCTCTGCTCAGTTGTGACAGGGTACCGCTTTGTGCTCGTGAGCTTGTTAGACTTCATTGGTCTCTGCAGCTGTTGTGTATGGGGAGAATAATTCATCTTTTTTTTCTGGGATTGACTCTCCAACCTGACACGAGATCAAACAATTCTCCTCAATCTCTCAAGGTCACTGAATTAGGGAGCTGGTTTAATATGCACTTGTTAAATTGACTGATGTAGGAAAGCAAAGATGATATGAGGGATATCAAAACACGCGTGTGAGAGAGTGTGCACAGGACTTATTAAGATGCCGGTCACTGAAGTCGCTGTGCGCGAAACTGGAGCTCGGGTGAGAACACGCTCCCCTGCCTCTCCTCCAAATGCCCAGCAAAGCCAGAGTCAATATTTTGAACTTGAAGGATTTTCTGAGTTCAGAGCAGAGGCAGTCTCTTATCATTTGAAAACCCCTCCTGAGCCGAGGGTTGGGGGAGGGGCTTATGTTTTTATACATTTCACGTATGATTTTCATTTCCCTTTTTTCTGGCAGATAAACTCCGTTTGTGAAGGTCTACGGGAAGTGAGGATGTGAGAGATGGAAAGGGCGATTCCAAACCAAGTGTCTCTTTAAGCCAGTCGCTCTCCTAACGCTCACACAGTTTAAACACTATTAGAGCAATTTGATGAAGTCTCTGCTGCCCCTGTTAATTTAATTAGTCTGCTGAATTCCTCACGCAGGACTTGGGTATCCTGATGGACAGAGAGCAGGCTATACATGTAATGAGCTCTACATATTCTCTATTAGCAGCAGTGAGCCATGAATGGTATGGGCAAATAGCAGTGTAGCATAGCGATTAAGGAGCAGGGCTTGTAACCAAAAGGTTGCTAGTTCGATTCCCCACTGGGGCACTGCTGCTGTACCCTTGGGCACGGTAGTTAACCCAGAATTGCCTCAGTAAACTTTCATCTTTATAACATGTAAAAACTGTAACCTAAGTAAGTTGTTCTGGATAAGAGCATCTGCTAAATGACAATAATGTAATGTCATAAGACTGAGGCTTTGTGATATGCTAAATAGGTGGCGCAAGCTGGTACTACTCAATCAAGTGGTTGATACGAACCAGCCACAGCGTTCCCATGTGGAGAGCCAAGTCTTCTTATTGGGTCGAAGGAGACAGTGATTCATAGCATGTGATAGCTTCACTCCCTGCTTCACTCTGTCATCATCAGGGAATTAGTAGCCCTAGCTAAGTGGCAGGAGTTTGACAGGTAAGTTTATGAAAGGATTCTATATGATTTCCGTGCGTCCTTTTCAAACATTTCTATAAGGGGAGCGGTGATCCGTTTTGGGGTGAATGATGCCACGATCCGACGAGTGGTTTCCCTTCTCATCTTTCCTCGACCATCTGCACCAGGGTGCTTTGTTTCCTGCACTCACATCTCAAGGACGTATTTCGGTGGTAACGCCTGCTACTACTTGACTGGAGTGTTTGTCTGTTCTCTATTTTTCTGATAATATCTTCTCTTTTTTTGTTGGGGGGTCATTAAGCCCCACCTGTGCCAGACTCGTGGAACAGAGAGGGGGCAGGGGTGCCAGCCAGGTGTCACAGAGGCAGCAGGACGCAGTTATTGTTGAATTAGAGGTTTATTATACCACTCTGTGCACTCCTTTAAGCACCGGGAGTTTGGTTAAAAGGCCTGGTTTTGTTAGTCAGCCATTTTTTTTCCTCTGATATTAACTCCCCTCACAGGGCAGCGCACAGTGATGTCACAGACGGCAGGGCTTGCTGACGTGATTGTTCGTCCGGCACGTCGGTGCCCACCAGCTGATACCTTACTTTAGATCCCCCCCACCCCTCGAGAGTCATACACCTCTGTTTCCCGAGGGACAGATAGATGCCTGGCTGTTGCCAGGCTTTTTTCCCCTCTGATAACAATCTCTTTCAGACTGACAGAGCCAACGAGCTTTCGGGAGTGAAAACAAATGAATCAAAAAACAAGACAAAAAGAATTTGGAGGGGAATTTCAGTTTCAGGGAAGATGGTAACCAGCAAAACAAACAGCAGTTTGCAGATGAAGCTGACGTGGAATAACAACTAGGCAATTATGCCGTCTCAGGAACATCCACGCCCACGGTGCAAAGCACAGTTGATTAAATCCCCACTAATTGCATTCAGCCTCACGTGGAATGCGTTAATGGATTGACTGCAGGTATGATAAAGGTTATTGGCTGTGGGCATGTTTGCAGGAAGGCTGAGAAAAAGGCGCTGATAATGTCTGAGAGCTTCCGCACCAGGTTCGAGTGGAGTACAGAAGGAATTAGCTGGTATTTGAAGCCTCTTGGCCTTATGAAGCATGGCTTCAGCCTGTATCGCTGTACTCATTCTGCCTTGTCCTGAGATTTATCCCTGGGCTCAATCAAAACAGCAAAGTCATCAAAGGGAATGGGTTATTCAGTCAAATTCATGTATGTATATATGTGTAAATATGTGTAATGCTGTAAAGGTATGAGCGATACCCTGTGAACCTGCAACTTGTTGTATCTGGCATCCCTATATATACATATTTATAGATAATATATGTGTGTGCGTGTGTGTTTGTATGTCTGTACCAATCTGTGACAGAGACTGTTAAGCATCCTGTATCAAAACAATACAAAATAAAATAGCATGGTTGCTTAAGGCAGGAGGTCACGTCATCAGCACTTATCCTTTCCAACAGGGCTGTCAAACTCAATATCTGCAGGGCGGGCATGTGTGCTAGTTTTTGTTCCACCCAATTTCCTTTGCTTAATTGCCTCAATTAGCTAATTAGCTGTACACGTTCTCCCTGATGAATTTCCCAAAATACACTGGTGTGGCATATGTGAGTTCTCAGCCCTTCCTGTGCTAAGAACTCTCTGTTTAGTCCCCTCAGAATTCTAAATTGAGTTCATTATTAGGCTAACCAAGAGGTTTGGGAAAAAGACGAACATGGGTACTGGTCCTCCAGGCACTGAGTTGGACACCCCAGATTTGGGTGGCCATGGTGAGCCAGTGACAAGCCAAACCACTACTGGAGAATTCAGAGGTAGCACACCAATATAGGGCACGTATACTGAAGAAATCAGAAGTATCACACTAGCAGAGGGCACTTATGTGGGAGAATTCAGAGATACCAAACCAGTACAGGTCACATATACTGGAGAATTCACAGACCAAACTAATACAGGGCAGACACACTGGAGAATTCAGAGATACCAAACATTACACAGCACATACACTGGGCAGCCCGTGGCAGAAAAACCATATTGTTCTGCCCACCCCCCACCCACCCAACTCAAACACACCTTCCTCTGTACTGATCTGTGGAATATTCCACATCCCAGTTATCTGTCCTTTCAGTGGGGTGGCTGAGCTGATCTTACACGCCACATGAATTGTCAGACAGATATATACATATTTGCTAAATCTCCAAAACGATTGTGGGCGACATTCAGACGCGGGGCGTTTTGCTGGAATCTGAGTGTAATCAGAAGCCCTGGGAGATTAGAACCGGCTGGGGGGGTGGGGGGTGGGATGGGGGGGGGTGGGGGCAGGGGCCTCAGGGCCGGTGGCTTCGTCGGGGGGGGGCACGCTTGGCATGCGGGTCCCCCTGCTGCCCAGTCGCACATTAGCTCTGACAGCTCCTCTCCGCCTCTGCTGCAGTGCGCCTCACACTCCTCTAAACGTGTTTCAGGAATTCGGGGTGATTTAGAAATAGCAGCAAGAGTCCGTTGCCTTTCAGCCGTTTTTTTCTTGGCAGCCTCGAACACCCCCACACCCACCCCAAAAGCATGGTGACTCATGGTGTATATCATTTCAAAGCTAATGGAGAGCTCCGCTCCCTCAAATGAGGGACCTTTGCGATGCACCGCGCCACAGACATTCCTGTCTTTGTTCTGTGGATATTTCTGTCCTTCTTACATCTGTTGAAGTCACCAGTTGTCCTTCTTCTTCTCAGTTTTTTTTCCCCAATTCAATCAGAGAGATCTGTCAGTATTTGTTTTTATAGCAGAACTTTTATGACGGTTCATGCTTGGTCTTAAACTGTTGCTCAAGAAGCAAGAAGTGCTACATTTAATTAAAGGATGAGTTTCAGACAAAAAAAAAGACTTGAGGTTGTGAACTAGTTAGATAAAATCTTGTAGACATGCTCTGTCATTTTGTTTTTCACTTGCGTGTTTCAGGGTAAACAATGTCTTTAAACATTAATGATGCACATAGGGAGAAGAGCGTATGCTTTATCATATATTCTGCTTAAATCCTGTGTCAGCTGGGAAACATCGAACAGTTGAGGGCCATGTGATGTTTTCTGTTGTTCAAGCTTTAAAAGTGTATTATTCACTGTTCACTGTTTGGTTTCCCTTTGTTTCAGTGCCATCTACGTGTACAGTAGCAGTGTTGATTATGCAAACGATGTCATGCTATGGAAATTAAAATAATTAAAATGGAAATCAAGGATAGGAATATGCATTAATGTTCTGCGTTTTATCTCACCGCCCTGTCTGCTGTTGGCAGGGATGGTGTTACATTCAGAGGATCTGTGGGCTGCATGGGGGACATTTTTCTCAGAAGCCCTCTCTGTTCCATGCTAATCGTTTTAAATGGGAAACGATAAAAACAGAGAGGCCTCCCTCCTGTTTCAGAATAAGAGGTAGTTTGTGGGCGCTTTCACACGTGTATGCATAAGTTCTCTCCTGTCTTTGAGTTCTGGGATATGTGTGACTGTCCAGCCGTGGTTTGATGTTGAAATGTGGAGGGCAACTTTTATTCACAAAATGAGATTTTTCCATTTGGATTATGGGCTCCATGTCACCTTAAATGTAACTCCCTGAATAAATGCTGACCTTGTAAGCAGGTTTTTGTGATTGTTTATTTTGTTGAGTGGAATCTTTTTAATTGTAAACATGAATGTAGAGCAGGCAGTGCATAGATCTATGGTATTTATATTATACATGAATGCATTAGTTATTCAGTTATGACTTTTTAGAAACAGTAATAATGGAAGTGGCATCAATTCCTAGTGAGCTTTTTGGTAGGATAAGTGGGGGGAGTCAGTCCACGCCACTCATACAGCTCTCCTCATGAAGGTGACGTGTCATACATTCCACCTGAATGACAGTGAGGTAAATGCTCCCGAACCAAGCCTGGACGTCAGGTTCTGGAAATAGCTGTGGATTTTTCCATGCGGACATGACTGTTACACAGTCCCAGGTTTACGCAGTGCCAGATGCGGTCACACTGGATGTCTCCATACCCTTTTGCTGATTTAAATTGTATTACATTACGTTATTCTCATTTAGCTGATGGTCTTAATCAGAGCGACTTACACAGGTTACAGTTTTAACCATTTATACAGCTGGATATTTACTGAGGCAATTGTGGGTTAAGTGCCTTGCCCAAGGGTACAGCAGCAGTGCTAGTGGGGAATCGGGCCAGCAGTCTTTCGGTTACGAGCTCCGCTCCCACTACGCCACACAGCTGCACAAAAACAAAGCCAAAGGAACAACACAATCTTGATGATTTTTTAAAATGATTATAACCAAAATAGACCAGAATAAGACAGCAATTTAATGTCTGTGCAGACAGCTGGTTTTACAGAGACAAGGAGGCGAGATTCGGCCTACTCCAATCCCAGACAAATATAAGAAATCGGTTGCCAGGCGCAGTCTTGCTGCCAAAAAAAAAAAAAAACAACCCAACAAAAAAGCCTACTCCCTCAGAGAGGCATGGTTTTCAGTGCTTTTACTGAGGCTCTCAGAGACCGGGCTGTATGATCGCTGAGTGGCTGCAGGTGGTGTGGCTTTTTGGGGGGGGGGACGCTGTCCGTGGTGCTGGGGCCCGCTCAGATCTCCCTCTCCTCCTCCACCCCTGGGGGGCCGACAGGGCAGAGGCCAGTTACAGGCGGGCATGGAGGCTGCCCTCTCTGCTCCTGTGTGGCCCTTCCTGGCACCACAGTGACCTCGGTGACACAGTGTCCGTGCCCTCATTAATACCGCGGTTCTCTCAGGAGGGTGTCCGCTGTTTGCTGTGGTGCGGTGCAGAGAACGGGTGGCTCCTATTTCGGCTGGGCCAAGCCACTCCACATTCCATGTACACAAACTTTCACCAGTGAGATAAGGCCACTTCCCGGCACTGCCCATAGCAACCATCCTGAGTGGACACTAAACACCAGGGCACAAACCTCTGTGAAACAGCGAGTTTGATCCTGTCACAAATGTGTGACAAATGAGGTAAGCACTGGGGCACTGCTGCTGTGCCTTTTGGCAAGATACTGGGTTCAAGGTACCCAGAATTGCCTCAGGAAATATCCAGCTGTATAAATGGATAACATGTAAAAATTATGTCACTCTGGATAAGAGTGTCTGCTAAATAACCATAATGTAATGTGACTGTGCTGCAAGAAGAAAAAAAAATACTGCCATTCACTTGTATGTTTTGATTAGCATGTACAGCAAGCAACTTACAGAATTCCACATGCTCTAAAATATACTACGCAATATATGCGTTAACTACTAAATGTATGAAATGACAGAAGTATATAAATAATACATCTTGACTTCATAATGACTTCTTCAGAAGAGGACCCAAAAGAATATAACAAAGACTGAGGAGTGGAAGTATCAGAGATGCAGTACCAGTCAAAAGTTTAGACACACTTTTCTTTCTTTATTTTTACTATTTTCCACATATTAGAATAACAGTAAAGACATCAAAATAATTTGTGAAAGAACACAAATGGAATTATGCAAAAAAAGGAATTACGAGCAAAAAAGTGTTATAAACAAATCTTATATTTTGGGTTGTTCAAAAAATGTTTTAAGATTAAAATTTTTTGGGAATATATTCATAGGCATCAACTTCACTACTTATATTTGTCTAAGAAACAAATTTCAAGCGTTTGAGCATAATTCTTCAGATCAAAATGTCTTTGCATGTTTCCCCATTATCTTAACGAGTGTGTTCAGACTTTTGACTGGTACTATCTGTCCATGAGCAGCTGCAGACATGTCTCTTTTAAGGCCAGTGCATATCGGGAGGACAGTTCAGAAAATGGCCAATGAGCAGCCAAAAGCCTGTCCAAGCACAAGACATGTGGCACTCAATTACAGCTCAGAAACACCAACACACTGAAAGGCTGTTCTGCTAAAGCTGTTTTCAGAACACGGTTTAAATAGGAAAGGAGAGCTCCTTCAGGGTTTGTTCAATGAAAGACTCTTATATTATCTTTATTAGTAATAATCATAAAGATGGGTGATTCAGTTTAGTGAATCAGATCCAGGCCTGCTTTTGTAACAGTGCATGGTACTGTGTGCGCTTTTCAGATACCACTTACTGTTCAACTGTCTTCCCTGATAGAACAGCACTGAGAATATCTTGCACATTATGTGAAAATGTTTGCATGAAAAAAGAATTCAGAACAGAAGCCACAGAGGAGTTTGTTTGTGTTTTGGAAGAAGATAGAGCTTTCGGGTGATATATGGTTATGTAGGTCATTGCACTCCACCAAGGAAAACATTTTTGAGGTTACATTTTCATGTTGGAATCAGAAAATTGGGAAAACCTTTTTTTGGGTCTTCTTTCATCCACACTTGTAACAAGTTAGAAGTTGTATTGTGTGATCTATTGGAAATTGAAGAATCAAAGTAGGCACAAACTGTTCACATAAACAGTGAAACGCAACCATGTCGTTCCTCTCGGATGAAGCACAGTTGCTGATTTGTTCTCAAAGAAATTGTTAATCAGCATTTTAACATGTTTGAGGGGCGTTGAACGCGTCCAAAGGTACTGTGCTACCTCTTTGTTTGTGTTCATTCAATGACTGGTTATGAATTATTCAGATACAGATTATGTGGTGCAAGTGGAATGATGGTGTGCACACTCAACAAGGCTCAATAGGTGAAGTACTCAAAACAAATTAAGACACAGAGCTAGTGGATTTATATTCTAAAGCAAGAAATTGAAGGCACTGAGTGCATGTGTGTGTGCGTAACTAAAATATTCACCTAACTATTACGCAACAATACATAATCAATACGTGAAAAGAAGGTGTTTTGCTCCTTCTTCTTTGTGTTTGTTTTGCTCCTTTGAATTGTGGCCCCTTGGTCATTAAGAAATGATATGCAATACCACACGCGGATGTGTGCATGAATTATTCAAACCCAAATTGCAACAGGAAGCACGCTGCACGCGCATGATTGAGAGGTAGGCTGGAGATGCTCGCCATCAACGACACAGCATTATCAACCTTTATTGCAGAGTGTGTTGTCCCGGCCGTTGGAATACTAAGACTGATCTTGAATGGGCGCTAATGAAGAGCCGGCCTTTGATGTGGCAGGGAGTGCTGCTCGTTTTGTGGAACGTTCGAATCAAAGTTGGAAGTGCGCTAGCTGCGATGCTGAGGAAACTAATTTGCTTCTCTCGAATGTAGCTGATGCCATCCATGCATGTGTCAGGGACACCACTCCCCCATCTCTGCCTGTCCCCAGAGATAACCCTATCCCTAACCCTAACGCTTACACTAATGCTAACGCTAACCCTAACCCTACCCCTAACGCTAACACTAATGCTAACCCTAAGCCTAACCCTAACCAGGATGTGCCCTTGTAAAATGTACATAGCTCATATCGCTACATTTATTTCACCTTGTTTCCATGTATATATTATCGGTAAGTCTGTCTGTCTGTCTGTCAGTTGATTTTGCCACTGTTTGATGACCAGAGTTTCATTATCGCTTCAATGGATTTGTTGTCTATCTGCAAAATCCGGTAATGTCAAAACACTAGCCATCAAATGACAGATAAGTCCAATGGCCCCACAGTTGCAGTGTTAAAGTAGGTCCGGGGTTTGCAGTAAAGGTCATGGACCTAATTACGTCCTGTTTGCTGTGAACGCCACTACCCCATTCCCTGTGCAGCCCTGCTGGTGCACGTGGTCTCTGATTGATGAGGGTACTGAATACCGATAGAGAACCACACAGCTGCTTTCTCACAGTGTGGAGAAACCTGGGAAGATGTCAGTGAGAGAAATCCCTTTTTTATGTGATATTATTTATTTATATCCTTCAAACAGCACTGAAAGTAGCTGCGGCTCAGGATGCAGGATAGGTCACTAAAATGACGTCACGAGTATTTTCATTTTCCAAAACGAAGAGGAAATGTATGTAGATGTGGTGACCCACCGTAACGCAAGGAAATACAGTACATCCCAGTCATAAAAGGCTAATAAGTACATTAGTCTTTGTTCTTCTTGCATCCTGCATTTTAGGGTTGTTCTTCTTGTACCCTGTGTTAAGAGACTTGATGTTGTTTGCTCCCATGCAAGAACTACACTCTCAGCCAGAGGGATAAACATTATTATTATTTATAAGCTGGAACACTGACTGTGTTGATACGCACCACCTGTTTAGGATACTGGTATTAGCCTCTCGCAAATGATGCTACAGCAAACCCCTGAGAAACTATGGGAGTGTGTGTTGTATATTAAATTATGTCTATTACATTCATTATAATTATAATTATCAAAATGAATGGAAAAAAAGATAATACTGTTCCTCTCTACATTTATGTCACATAAGTGGTAATAAAAAAGGGAAACTCATGGCTGGCGGAGTATGAAAAGATCACATTATGTTAAAGTGTATATTATATGGAAGAGTCATACAACCAACCAGATAAAACAGAAATGCATAACAATAACTGAAGCAAAATAATGCATTTTAGGGCACAGTGTTCTTTTTCATAACTGATGGGCTTTTTAGAAAGTGAAATAAAAATGTAGAGGTTGTGGAACTTGCAGTTACCTACAGACTAAGACTGTGAGGAAAAGTAAAATCGTAAGTAAAAGATACAATGTACTCATGGGGGCCTTCTGCTGCCTCTTTGTTTCAATTTCATCGCTGTTGAACACTCTATTTGTGTGTAGAAATGCTTACAGTGTGGAGGAAGTTGAAGTGAATCGCTTTTTTACCGCATTATTACTGCATTATTACACAGCTGTTAACTGCAACCACCTTCTGCTTTGTCAGCCTTTGCTGTCGTTTCCACTGATTCCTTCTTCGAAAGCTCCTAAGATCGGCTCCCATGATGCACGCCAAATTTCTTTTCTCACGGTGTCATCAGCAGTCTGCAAGTACAGCGCCTTCTCAAAGAACCTGAACGCGCCCTGAAGGAAATTCTGTCAGATGTGGCCTGCCATACGTAAGCCTCCGTGTGAAGATTGCCTAACACTGGGGAGTAAAGTTCTGTCTTTGTGCTGAGGGAGGCATCTGATGAAGCTCGTGGTGGGACTGGCAGACGTTTGTAGTTCTTGTGAAATAGTGTAAGGGCCTATAGAAAAGAAGAGCACTGTGAGAACAGTGGAGAATGCGTCTGGCTTGAGTCACTGCCACGGGGCAGAAACTCTGAATGCTCAGCAGTCCAGCTGAGTTGGGCGTCTTCTGGGCATGTGTGGCTCCCCTGAGCTGCAAGGTGAGGAAGCAAAGCACTCATGAATCTATCCCCTTCTGTGCTATTGAAGAGGTAATTGCTTCCCAGTTAGAGATATCCAAAGCCCCCATTCTCAAACCCCCTCCCCAAACCCCCCCCATGACATCTGTTTTCTGGCCCTACAAAAGCTCCCATTTGCCATGCCGTCAGCTGAGTGGAGAGGCCTGTTATTTCTGCCAGAGGAAACAGGGTGTAATTCCTCAGCTAACTCTCATCACAAATCCATCTATAATTACCCTGGTTCCTTCGGTCCCCCTCACAGAGACGAGCTTACCCAGGGCTGCAACAGCTATAGGGCCCTGTGTAATTACTGGTTATAAAACCCTAAAGAGGGTTTTATAACCAGTAATTCAGTCCTCCAGTGGCCAGATGCATATACAGCTTCCGGCTACCGGAACCACCTGTTCAGCAGAGATCCCATTGCACTCCCTGAATTATCTCAATTTGTCGTTAACTGATTACCAGCCTTGCGTAATTGCACGTCAATTCATTGGCCACACATGTCTTGGTTACAATTCTTCGTTAGGAAGATGTTATTGCCAGTGAGAGAGTATAATTTGTCACTGGGTGTGATTGTGGGCTTTTGCTTACTATTAGGTGATTGGAAATATATCAAACAGAAAACAACTCAGTGACACTGTAACAAAATATATAAATATATTTTTCATAAATTTGTGTTTTAAATATAAAAATTGCAAGTCTTGAAATTTGTCAAGAAAGCAACTGAGAAACTAGAAAATATCAAATTGTTTGTACAGGACTTATGCTTTCCTGTCATTCATACTGTTTCTTTTTTAGCTTTAAGCTGTCTTTTTTGACAACTTCAGAATTATTAGCTACAAAAGGCTTCTGTGGTATACAAAGAAAACATGAAAGTTTGTTTAAAAGGAGGAAACAGCACTTATACTTACAATTTCAATTTAAGCAGTTGCTTTTAGTTAACCCAGTCTTCTGTTATGGATTGACATTGTGCTATGACAAACACGCTTTGACCTTTGGCACTTCATTGGGAATGACTTCCTTTGCATTAATCTTTAATTCATTTAAGATAATTACTTTACCTTTTCCCTTTGTGTAGGTTTCTGATTTGCACTCAGGATCAAAATCTGGAATTGAACAGGATAGCAAGCCATCCGCATCTAAATGGTGTAGCTGTTGGTTAAAGCGGAGCACGGCACAGTGTTGCAGCATTGATTGGGATGATAGTGATTAGACTGTCATGAAGACTAATCCAGGAGGGGTGGAGCCTATCCCTTTTTACCGCTTTTACTGGCTTCACCAACCCCCTGCTGCTTGCTCATGTCTAGAGCAGGTTGTGTGAGCTGTACCGTGCTTCTTGAAAAGCGGTGTATCTACGCAAGGAGAAAGTAAACACATATTCATTTCAGCAGAATTCATTATGAAAGGCAAAGCTACGACCAGCAGGGCCCAAAGCTCCATTTATGTGATCAGAGACCACCTGCCAAAGATATATGCTCCAAATGCTGTGGGTTATTTGCTATTTCTAATCAATCAATAAATAAAGAAACTAAATCCACACACTGGGAGCAGTTTCCTGTGTAACAACAATAAAGATAAAATGTACGGCAATGCCGATAAGTAGTTTTGCCTAGTTCTTTTGATAACTATGCTGTGATTGATATATTTAATCAATTGCAAAAAAAAAGGGATGTGACAAAAGGATCCTCTCTATTCTGTGAGTGTGCGACTGGTGTTTCTCCAGCGTGCGTTTCTGTGTTTACCACGTGTGTGAAGTATAGAATGGATGCATTTGCGTTTCTTTAGATTCAGAGCGGCACTGTGCTCCATGGACCCAGCTGTACAAAGGGAGATAAGGCACTCGGTAAGGGCCGCCTTTGTCTTTACAGAGTATAACTGCGTGGCTGGGTAGCCCACCCGTCAGTGCTGCAAATAAAACTCAGGATGGGACCTGCGTTTATCTCTCCTGCAGAAATACACACGGTTCTGACCCATGCCGGTTAGGAATGGTCAGATTACAGTCAGGTCCGTTTACGGGTCTGTGTGACTCTGGCTACATGTAACCTCAGGGTAAGACTGTGGTTGGATGTCATCTTTTTTTTTTAATGAAAATCAGCCCTCTAAATAGTGATGATGATCCCGGGAGATAGTGAAACAATGCGGGGATGAAGGAATTACACACTGAGGAAATGAAGGAACATGCAATACTCCTTATCTGCGCTGATAAGCCTTTAGTACATTTGCGGCGGGTGCCATGAATGGCTTTCGGTGCATGGGTCCTGAATGAACACACTGCCTATCACGCCACATCACTGTTTGTGTCATCTACAGCAGGGGAGGCAACATGCCCGGCAAAGCCAGTGACACTGCACTCAGTCAGGCAACTGGGCACAGGGCAGGCAGCGTGGTCATGATATCATTAAGCGTGTGTGTGTGTGTGTGTGAGAGAGAGAGAGAGAGAGAGAGAAAGAGAGAGAGAGAGAGAGAGAAAGAGAGAGAGAGAGAGAGAGAGAGAGAGAAAGAGAGAGGGGATGAGGAGAGGCAGAGATAGGGAAGAGAGAAAGACAGAGAAAGAGGAGATGGGGAGACAAAGGAAAAGAGAAAGGAGAGAGAATGGAGATGGAGATGGAGAGAGAGGAGATAGAGGGAGGGAGAGAGGGGAAATGAGAGGAGAGAGGGGATGGAGAGAGAGAGAGAGAGAGAGAGGAGATGGAGAGAGAGGAGGTTGTGTGTGTGTGAGAGAGAGGGGGGGATCCGGACACCTCTCATGTATCCTAAAAGCTGCTATCCTGACATATCTCATCCTCAACCATCTGAGGAGAAAGTGAGAGAGAGCCTCTTTTTATCTTTGACCTTACCCGTCATTAGAGAACAAGGCAGCGAAACACAAACCGAAAACAAAAAATGACAGTAAACATGATGGTAAAAATAGTAACAGTATGTTAGCACAACTTTGCATTAGTAACAGTACAGTAGCACATGTCATGACACGTTGGGACAAAGCTGAGTCATGACATGACATCATCCCTCGTGTCTCTCGGGTCCCGGGCACAGAGCGGTGAGCTGTGAACCCTGGTCTGAAACATAACCACATGTCTGCGGTCTGAAACCTGCATCCATGCCTGCCCCTTCCTCCCCCCTCTCTGACCCGTCGCTGCTGCTCTGGGCATCTCGCCCTGACACACTGAGACCCGCAAACTATGCTGAGACTATGCTTTGCAGCCTTTGGGGTGGCGTGGCTGGAGAGTGAACTCACTTTTTTTTTTCCCCCGACATTCCTTCTCTTATAAATTGCACATTGGCTCTTGATTCATTGATAAGGAGGATCTCCTAGCTGATTGTAATTGATTGTAATGGTAGCACTTATACTGATGATGATGATGATGATGATTTTAAATACAATCTAAGGCCTCCTGAACCAGCTGAACTTGTCCCGTGGGGGCTGTTTATGCTAATGCAGGCTGAGAGAGTGTAGCTCCTGTGGTTACACACTCTGCTCCCTCGTTGCGGGGTCCTCTTCCCGTTACTGTGGTCTCCCTCGGTCCTGATTTAGGCTGAAACGCATTTTTACAACCCATGGCTCCCAGGCGTCACCACATCGGTGGGGAGTCATTTGAAAAGACTGAGGACAAAGGCGGTTTGTGTGTTATGTACGTGTGTGAGATGTGTAAGAGTGTTTGTGTGTGTGTGTGTGTGTGTGTGTGTGTGTGTGTGTGCGTGTGTGTATTTTGCACAAGCATATATATGTGAGTGCATTTTTATCTGTGTTTGTGTAAAGTGCACATGTGTTTTTGCAAGCTTGTGTGTGTGTGTCTGTGTGTGTGAGTGCTTGTGTGTGTGTGTGTCTGTGTGTGTGTGTGTGTGTGTGTGTGTGTGTGTGTGTGTGTGTGTGTGTGTGTGTGTGTGTGTGCGTGTGTGTGTGCGCGCATGTGATTATGTGTGAGAGAGAGAGAAGTTAGTAGTGTTATTGCTGGGAACATTGTGTCTCTCTAATATTAATGGTTATTCTCTCCCTGGAGGGCATGTTGTCATAGCAAATGTCACAGTTAGTTTTCACCCTGTGGATGCAGGAGAATGTTTCACTGACAGTGCCCATGCTTTTCAAAATCACAAGTCCTGAGCACTGTGGGAAATAGAACTGAACACAGACCGGCACTAATACAGAAAAGTACACCTGTGCTGTTTTTGATGAAAGAGCAAAGCTGCAAGAGCAAAACACAATAACGGCAGCTATCAGCAGCTATCAGTCTGTGAAGTGGCCATCTCATGGGAAAAAAGGCTGACACTTGTATTGTAAGGGGATCAAAATCAATTTCTCAGTCTGTTTTCAATTCTGTAAACACACATTTGCTTTACACACATTTAAGCTTTTGTATAAAACAGGTAAAAACATATCTACACAAATTGAGGGAAGTTCAGGTAATTGTATCCTAACGTTGTCACATTTTTTACCAAGCTATTAGTCCTTTATCCTGAACTGTAAAGAGCAAGCAAAAAAAAACAACATAGTATTTTCATCAGCCCTCAGTGGTGCTCCACTGCACCCTCTATGCCCTGGTTTCCTGCTCTCAGCTCAGGAAAGGATTTCTTTATATAAATTATGGTAATGTAATATCATGAGCGAAGCGCGGGGCTGTGTCATTTGCATCTCGTCTCCCTCCGCTAATCTGTGAGGAAGCAACGGAGCACAGGTGTCTGTGACCTTTTTACCCCCTCCTCTCCCCTCTCCACCCCTTCTCCACCCCCAAAAGAGCTCCCAGATTACAGCCATCCAGCTCTCCGTAACACTGCGGGCTTCCAGTTTCCGTCAGTTTCACATCATCCATATTTTATCGGGGAATAAATTGAAACCTTTTTTTTGTCCTCTCCCCGCCTCTCAAAGACTTTGGACTCCCCCTGTGAGCTGACCCCTCCTGATGACCCTGGAGCTCCCCAACACCCCCCCCAGTCGCTGTCGCCGGGAGGGTGACTGTCCGACACGGCCGTCTGCCTCGCGGGAACAGACGTGTTCGGTCGGGCTCTGTTGACTCTTCAGGACTTCCTGTTTGCACAGCTGCCAGCGTCGCCTGTTCTACAGGCGTGAACTCAAACACCAGGGACCGAGACGAGTGTCCCTCCAGCCACCGGTTTCGCTGCGATTGCGTTGGCCGGCTTCCAGGAGCAGTGAGAGAGAGAGAGAGAGCGGCTTGGCCCTTTTTTCAGCCCACACGAGTGCGACATGAGTAATCTTTTCCCCTCCAACCATGCAGCGTGTCGCTGGGAGCACCGGCTCTAAAAAAGCAACGAAGAAGGAGAGACAAAGCATCCTGTCTCTGTTGCCCTGGAAACTGTTGGGCACAGTATGTCTCGGCCGGTTGAGGCCAGCGTGTTTGGGACTGTAGCCTCAGTGTGTCAGAGCAATGTCATTTTCTTCTGTAGTCTTTGCATAACAACGCTGCCAGATGAGTTTCTGACAAGGGAGCACAAAGACTGAATCGTCGAGGGACTGAGTGATTGATTGGTTCTCTCGCGTTGGAAGTCACTCTGGATAAGAGCATCTGCTAAATGAATGTAATGTAATGTCATTGGTTGATTGATTGTTTTGCATAAGCACTGCTTCACATACAGCGGTATCACCATCAGTCTGAAAATGGTTTGGCAGAAAGTAGCATAAATCCTGTAATCATTTTTGCAAAAATTTTTCACATGTGCTTGACAATATTGTCTGTCAATGAAAAGTGGTTAAAAGTGGCCACGTCACACCTACCTGTAAACCACTGTATGGTGTCGGCACACACCAGGTGGGCTTTAAGACTGAGTGGCATGGGACAGAAGCCTTCTGCACCTGTTGGTCAGTTTCCTTGGAAATAGCAGCATCAGGACCAGCTCTGGCAAGACAATCTATAGGAAATTATTTTCGATGATATCTCCAAAATGTACTGTGTAATGTCCAACAGGGACATTTGTGATATTCGGAAGTCCCATTGGTGGTGAGAGGCAGCTTTGTCTACACTAAATCCCCCTTACTCCTACCCCCTCTGATGTGACCACGAGTGGGTCTTGAAGCTCTTGCAGTAACACGGTATCTACTGTACCTTGACTGTGAATGCCCCCTAGTCTTATAGGAAGGAAGGTTGGGTGAACCCTAACATATTACATTTCATTACATTATTGTCATTTAGCAGACACTCTCAACTATAAGGATTTACATGTAGTAATTACATGCAGTATTTACATGTTATCCATTTATACAGCTGGATGTTTACTGAGGCAATTCTGGGTGAAGTACCTTGCCCAGTGGTACAGCAGCAGTGCCTCAGGTAGAAATTGAACCAGCAACCTTTCACTTATGATTCCTGCTCCTTCACTATGCCACACCGGGACCCATATACCAGTGATTGTCTCAACAGAAAGCTGAATGGGACCCCACTGCAGCTTGTTATTCTGGGAGTCCTACCCTGGTTTGTCTTGTATTGATTGGCTGCAGCAGTAGTGCTTCTGCGGGCAGCTCATGTTATGTACCAAATCCAAAGGGGACCTTCCTGCCAGCCAGTGCCCTGGCACACAGACACACACGAGAGCCTATCAGGAACAGGACAGTCAATAAATCATGCTTGATTTTGACGTCTGTCTCTGAGGACTGAGAGGTTTTTTTCAGGGGGGCTATTTTCCCATTGAAAAAGATGAAGCTCATCCTCTTGAACGTAATTGGAAAGGCGGAGGCTGGAGACGTCTCTCTGCGTTTACTGTCAGCGGTGAATGTACGCTCCATGCAGTGCATGGTATGTGGTATAGCATAGCCACGAGGAAATATAGACCTCTTTTTTTTTCTTGCGCTGGTTATCGGATGGTTTCGACTGCTATTGTGAATGACAGCTCTGTCTGTTAACCCCCTTGGGAAAAGCAACACAAAGCACTGTGTCATTCTGTCTCTAAGGTGGGCGAGTAGCCTGATTGTGTCACCTGGGACACCATTTCATCGTCACCACAGCCACACAGCAGGGCCAGTCTCTATAAGATATAAACTTATGCCTCACGACCTCATCACAGACAGGCGGAGAGCAGCGTGCTCTGATTGTCGCAGTGCAGCAAGCATGCTGGGCCGTAACCATCTCATTTCAGCTCCCTTTCTGCCCTGGGATTCATCCTACGGTTAGGAAAATAACTCTTCTGTCACTGCTGCTAAATTATCCTATGTTTTTCTCGCCGGCTGCTCTGCCCGAAAACACCTGGAGTAAACGTAATTCTGAAAGTTTTCGGATCTTTCTTTCTTTTCCATTTCCTTTGGTCGTTTTTGATTAACTTTGAGGCATTACTCAATTTGACAAGCTTCCTGAGAAAAACACCTGCAAAAGAATGGGGGGGAAAAAAACCGACACTCTGCATTAGACAAGCACCAACCAGCTGTCAAACTCAGCCTTTCAAACTTGAGACCTGTTTAAAAGTCTCCTCTGATTCTCTATGGAAAAAGTACTTTCATTACTTTCAAAATGTACATTCAGTCTTCAGAAAACAATTGTAGAAATGCTCTATGATAAACACATTTAGTTATGTATTGATTTATTGAAATATTTCACCCAGTAGGGGACTGAACCACAGCTTCAGTTGCTGTGCTTTCCTCCTTACCCCAAACCCTACAGAGGAGAACATTTTCCCCACAGTAAAGGGGGGGGGCGCACAGTTTGCAAAATGAATGTTGCAACAGAAGGAGAGCAGAACAGAATAGAGAAAGTGATTATTGTGCAGCAGTGTGGTGTAGTGGTAGGGAGCAGGGCTCATAACCAAAAGGTTTCTGGTTCGATTTCCTGCTAGGGCACTACTGTTGTACCCTTGGGTAAGGTACTTAACACAGAATTGCCCCAGGAAATATCCAGCTGTATAAATGGATAATGTAAAAAAACATGGATAAAAGTGCAAATTATTAAGTCGATCTGTCTAAGAGTGTCTGATAAGAAGCTAAATGTAACAGTTGGTGGACATTGGTCCATTTGTCTGGAGACCATTGGTCTGGATAGCTGTTTTCAGGGTCTTGGGCCCTGCTTCTGAAAGGTCTTTGATGGATGCTATTTAATGGACAGTTCCTGTGTGACTCCTCTCGTCACGGTCATGTATCAGGAACCACCTGTATATAAATCTCTTCAGCAAATAAAAGTTCAAGTTCAGCGTGCCTTTTCCCACTACAGTGATGTCTGTTTTCAGAGAAGAAGCATTGCTTTTGGCAGCAAAGTGTTCTCTGAAGGTATTTTTACCTACTCTACCCCACCCCCAAAAAAAAAAAAACCTTTTCCAAGAACATGATCACGTCGGGGGCGTAACAGCTGGCAATGGTGTTCTATTTCTGTTGCATCGGTCATTGTAGATGTTTGAAGGTGCTTTGGAAAACGTAACAGTGACGTACATTGGTAGAAAGCTCGCCTCACCTTGCATTTTCAGATTCTACCTCAAATCACACCTGTAATTTCTGGGTGGAGGTGGGGGGAGTGAGCAAGTTTTTGAGACTCTGAAAGAGTTTGATACAAAAACTGAGAGAGCGGAAATTAGCCCAATAAAAGCTAATTGAGCTCCCCGCATAGTGTTCTTCTGCACTTTCCTGTGATGAGCAAAAATTCAGCGGTTCCTACAAAAGAGTTGCTGGAGATGACAGAGGGTTTGAAATGACCTCTGTTTTAGGGTAAGAAAAAACTCAGTCAAGACAGGAAGTGGTATCTGTCTAAGAGTGGCCAGTGACAGGGGACGGCAAAGGGTTGGTTGTCCTCAGCGTTTACCATTTGGTGGTAAATCTTGCATTCTCTGCAAATGAAATTGAAGATGAAAATTTGAGGGCATTTGAGGGCACTGAAGTTGCCTGGCAGCAGATGCACGGCATTGCAAAATATATCATCTGCAGTTTCACCTCAAAAACACTTCAAGGACAAAGGCTTTTTTTGTATACATATGTTGCCTTGATGGAAAACTCTATTTTATGCTCCCAAATCCATGTTTCTTGGCTATTATTCTATACCAAAGACATTGTATTAAAAACATACACTGAAAAACTAAAATGAAAGGAAGAATTAGAATTAATCAGGTAGAAGGACAAAGAGTAGAGTCAGCTGCTATTGTAAGCAGAGGACTGAATTATGTTATGAATAATTCAGTGTGTGCATGCACAAAAGTGAGTATGAGAACAGGAAAGCCTCTCTTTAGGAGTGTTACGCTGTTGAAATGATTACAGATATATATATATCACCGTCCTATCCTTCAGAGTCACATAATCAGCATAGGGTACATTCATATGCAGCAGACATCCTGACTAAGGGGAGGTTATGTATCTGGAGTGGTAGAACAACACTCAAAATGACAATGAAGTGGCTTCCTGTAACAGACGCTCACCTTTTGATTCAGTCAGTTTTTGTCCTTACCATTGACTCACAGACAATTGCAAATGTGTTGAAATTTTAAAAAAAGAAAACATTTTTGTCATTCATTTGGGTAATTGGCTGAACTCTCTAATCTGTCTTTGTCCCCGATGGGGAAGAAGTAATACATGCTTTTAATTGGGGGTGAAAGATAAGAGACAGTGTTTGATGGCAGAAGTCAAAGGAGCCAGCCAGTACCCATTCATTCCAGGAACAGTAGCCCCGCCTCCTCTTCTGCAGGCCACCAATGGCAGTCATTGGATGGTCCAAGTGCTGTCCACCATGGTGTCCTGGTCATCGGAGCAGCAATCTGACTGTGACATCATAGGAGTGGGCTGTGCAGTGCTGTGATTGGACAGTTTTCCTCCCTGGGGTCCTCCACAGTATGTGGCAACTTCCCTTGGTCTGTTGTCCTGGTTCAGGCCAGTGGGACTCGACCCCATGGTGAGCTGGCTCAAATGGACCTCTACCTCCCAGTGAGCTGTGTGTCCTTAGATTGGAAGCATACCGAAACGCCTCAAAAATGTCCGGGATTACAATATCTGGAAATGTTGTGTCATGATCAACTGGACAGATATGCTGCGGGAACGTTTTACATTTGTGGAGAATTCTCGGAACTATCAGACCGGGACATGAGATGAGCGAAAGCTCAATTTCATTAAGAAGCGCGGATCAAAGGAGGTCATCTGCGGGCATGGGCCACGCCCGTTTGGATGAGAATTATATATATGTTTTTATTAAGACTGTATCCCAACCCCCGTGGGATTCATGCTTAGATCCTCCCAGCCTCTCTCTCTGGTTATTTTCCCAGGGCATGTAGACACCGACCGGTAATCTGAGCCCAGTATTCCACTCCCATGCAGAATATTAAATATAAATGCTCTACATGTTTGTACGGCATGCGCGATTTATGAATAAATCATAAAGATTTCATAAAGAGACTCGTAGAGTGAAGGGTTCAGATTCACTTTCTGAAAAATTCATATGCAAACTATATATACATACATATGGATTTCATAAAACGACAACAAAAATATTTCTCATATATCCTAATGTGTGCCTACAATTTATGAAACATTCATGACACCAGCAAAGCTTATAATATGCTGTATAATTTCTATTTTGAAATATGTATAAATAAATTCCTATTTTATTTCATATATTGTCACTGATTTCAAGGGTCCACTCCTGTGTGCTTTGCTTATTGGATATTGAAAATACAATCCAGAAAGGTATCAATTGCCATGATGCCAATGACAATAGATATGAAGGAGGCCTTGCCTTGCATGCCAGTAAGGAGTCCATCATGCCACTCACAGTCAGCAATCTGCTATCTCATATCAGTCTTTTATTTCAAATACCTCTGAGAGTGTCCCATTATCTGTCAGATGAGTCTGTGTGTCACACTGGAGGGGAATTTCATCAGTGGTCCTGCGGTGTGTGTACGTACACCTATATGCGTGTGTGTGTGTATGTGTGTGTGTGTGTGTGTGTGTGTGTGTGTGTGTGTGTGTGTGTGTGTGTGTGTGTATGTGTGTGTGTGCATTTGTGCGTGTGTGCATATGATATGCTTGATTGTGTGCCTATGCGTGTGTTTGTTGGTGTTTGTATGTATGTTATGTTTTAGTGTATTTATGTGCATGCGTGCGTGTGTGTGTGTGTGTGTGTGTGTGTGTGTGTGTGTGTGTGTGTGTGTGTGTGTGTGTGTGTGTGTGTAATGCTGGTATACTAGTGATGAAGTTCTAGGAGGACAGGTACATATTCATTCAGAATGCCTGTTTGAGCTTGTGTGCTCATGGTTTTATTGTCAATACACTTGGAGGTAATAAAGAAACTACTGTGACTTTATGGCCTACAAATACAGCTAAGGCCATATGCAGGTGTCTACCATCTAATTGCACTGAGTTACTGTATGAGCAGAAACAAAACAAAGTATTGTACCCCTCCAGTGTCCTGTTCAGGCCCCCATCATCCATCCCTGGGCTCTCCTGGCAGATTTTCCACAGTCATTATTCCTGACCTTTGACCCCTGGTCTATGTGTTGTGTGTGTATGTGTGTACGTGTGTCTTTTCTCATTAAAACCCTGTGGGCCTCCATGGGGGCCCACCTCAGACAGGCGGGAGAGGTCTGAGAGCCGGGGAAAACGTGAGAGGGACACATTGAGACGTGAATCTCGGCCTCCCTGGCTCTGACACATGTCTGCGCACCTGTGATAAATGGTCCCCTCTCTCCCCGGACAATGTTTTTCTTATCTCCTCAAGCGGGGCGGAGTGGGGCTGAAGAGACGGAGGAGTGGCAGCGGTACCGAGATTGTCATCAGACACCGTGCAGCTCTGTTCCGCGACATCAGAGAGCCCACATTAAGGGCAAAAATGACATACAGACAATAACAATCCCTTAATGCTATCAGCTCTTTTTTTTTTTCTTTGTTCCAGAGTGCTTTCCAGGGCATGTTAAGCTGAGTTTTCTGGGAATCAGAGGAGAGCTTAGACCGTAGCTGGTGTTAAAGCACTAATATCTTTCGGAGGGCAGGGTTATGGAGGCGAAGGCTTGGGCGCTGTGCTCTTGGCTGTCTTTCAGCGAAGTGGCCGTAGCATCTGACACTCAAAGTGAGTGAAAGACGAATCGGCGCAAGATTGGAATTCACTTCCTGTGAAGTGTGATAGCTGCAAGGATTGGCAGTCCACTCGGCTTCTTATCACCACAGTTCATTTACAGACAGTGCTTGAAACCTAGGAGGATTTACCAGGCCTGTACTGAGTGCTCAGAATTCTTGGAAAAGCTTTTGTGGATATGTGTGAGTGAGTGCACACGCATACACACATACATGTGTGTGTGGATGTGTGTGTGTGTGTGTTTGGGTGTGTATGTGCGTGTGTGTGTGATTGAATGTGCGTGCGTGTGTGTGCGTGTGTGTGTGTGTGTGTGTGTGCGCGTGCGCATGTTTGGGTGTATGTGTGTGTATCTGTATATTTGCATGTGTGTGTTTCGAATGTACGTGTGTGTGCGTGCGTGCATGCGTGCGTATGCGTGTGCGTGCGTGCGTGTGCGCGTTTGCGTGTGTGCATGTGTGTGTGCTTGCGTGCGTGTGTGTGCATGTGTGCGTATCCTATGTCAAGTGCTACCTTCTGTCCTCCTCCATTTAAGGCCCCAAGGTGTTGTCTTTTATACTCCTTTTTCTACCATCCAAAGGCCTGCTCTTATTGTCAGTGTTTGCACAAAAACAGCCAGTTGGTCTCTAAGCAAAATATCCCCTAAGCACTCACAAAGGCAGTGGTTCCATTCCTGACCATGTTATGTGCTTAGAAGCTTTCCTCTGACAATAGTCACTATGTATTTTTCTGTTTTAATTTACTGGTCTGTCTCTCCCAGTCAAGCTATTGCTGAAATTCACCCTTTGTGATCTTTAACAGTAGTGTGATTTCTTTTATGGACTTTTCTATATAGAACTATAGAAACAGTTCAAGAGCATCATTGGGTCAGTTTTATTGCAACTATTTTTGTTTTCTGTTATATTATGTGACTCATTTTATGATTATCAATAATATATGCATATTAAATTTGCACTATGTATATACTCAACATGCTTTACTGTAAATGACCTATATCCTACCTTCATACTAAATGTTTTTTATTTTTAAAAAAAACATACCACGCTTATTAATACATAATATTCTGAACGAGATGTGCAGGCTCTTCTAATAATTTGTGGCTGAGACCCACAGACGATTGGTCAGATCTCACTAGCTCCACTCCAGCCGAATTGCACCAGCAGATAACCTGCTGTGTAAACTGAGTACGCATGAGAAATGTATGCAGAGTAAGTCACCTTGACTACCACTGCTGCGTAGAGGTAACGCAGCGGAAACGCACCATCCCCTGCAGGCCTAAGTGTGTAATCTTCGTCATGGCATGCTTGTTAGTACAACACAACAAAATAAAACCTCCCAGAGAAGAGCATTAAGGCCTCAAGTGGCTTTTGTATAAATGAATCCCCTTGCAACAGATTCACAATCTGCAGGTAAAGTAGGTTGGAGCGGTCACGAATGAAGCCATAGTAACAATTACACAGCAGCATTGTTTAAGGAACAATTGGCTGAAGTCCCAGAGGCAGGAAAACTCAAACAGAGATATACTCATGAATACACTCCTATTATACTCTTACATAAATATATTTCTTACTTGTGTTGTACTCTACCTCACTTGTAAGTCACTTTATATAAGACCGTCTGCCAAATGAATAACTGTAAATGTAAATGTAAATGTTATAAGTACCCGTATACAGTGCCTTGAAAAGTATTCAGACCTTTGGCCAGTTCTAACATTTTACTGAATTACAAGTGATATGCTGCAATTTCATTATGTGTGATATTTTATTTAAAAACATTGAAGCTCAGAATTAATTTCGCCAGGTTTGTCCATTGAGAAGACAGAGTAAGCCAACCAGGCCATGAGGGGAAATTTTCAGTGAAAATGGATTTTTGGTGCTGGAAATTACAGGAGGAAAAGTGTGATTCTGAGGGCAGGAAGCCATCAGAAGCAAGTCTAAATGCTTACTCACTTTCACTGACAGATTGATGGCTAGGTGCTTTCAGCCAGACTACTGCACTGACCTGCTGCTGAATCCTTAAGGGGGGGGAGTGCTTGAGGTGCAGAATTGGACATCCCTGTTTACTTTTTTTTTTTTTACTTTGATCAAGCCATCCTCTGGTCTTTCCATAAACTTTGTCTTCTTGGCATTCAAGGAGAGTCCTATATCACCTGAGTCCTATATCATCCTTGTTTATCCTTTGTAATCCTTTGGGAATATGGACAGGTGGACATCCTTTATACTTTCATCCCTTATGATTGATAGATAGTCTGGACAAGTGGGTAAAGGAAAAGTTCTTGTAGCCGGAGGCCTACAGGAAGGAATCCTGACTGGAGCAACCCTTAAGCAAGGTTCTTCATCTGCATTCCTTCCATAAATGCACATCCTGCTGTATGACTAGGTGAGATGTAAGGCGTGTAATTCGCTCTGAATAAGAACACCTGCCAGGGAAATGAGCTGATGTACTGAAAAATGGATCTGATTCTGTGCAGAATGTTCCAGTCTTACTTATCTTGCATAGTGCAGGAATAAGGAATTGAGAAACTGGGGGAGTTGCATGGATGTACCTTGTGTGGGCTTTGAATTTCCATAAATCTTTTCAATAATTGTACAAATACCAATGATAATGTAAATTCAACTAAAAATGTTGACCTCATTTAAATTCAAACGTGAAGTATTAATGTATGTGTTTTTTGAAGTTACAAAAACAAAGGTTGTCTGGCGTGCCTCTTTGCAAACATTTAAAGTAGACTTGTGATTACAAGACTACCGAAATATGTCAGTTTCATGTTTTTTGATGACAAGGTCTGTCCATAGACTGTAGTTTTGTGTGTGATTAATTGTATTAATATATACTGTATACTGAACCATGTCAAGTTGAATCATTCGCAACAGATACTGCACCATTGAGCACGAATCACAAGCATACAAATCACAAAGCAGTGCGATTCAATCACGACACAGCGTGTGATTCAGTGTGGAGTCAAAGATTTACACTCCTGCCAGTGCTAAGGATGAGTCCCCCTTCACCAGGTGGAGGGACCTGTGGCTCGGTGGTGCAAAACCTCACGCACCATTCAACCGCGCGCTTTCCGATTATTACTCAGGCGTGCAAAACCAGCGGAGCGTAATCTACACCACCCATCCACACTGTCCCCTTAGAGTGCGTCTGATTTCCACTTCCACATGAAAGCCGGAGAGCGTCTGCACATCAGCAGGTACACGTATGCTCTCATTCCTTCCGCGTTTATCGATGATCCTCGTTCCTGTTTATCTGAGGTCCCGCAATCAAGCAGGTGTTTTGAGCGCGTGGGAGGACCGGGGAGCAGCATTTGAGGGATGGATGCATGCTTGCAAAGTGGGGGGAAAAAAAACAGATGCATTTCTTACAATGTGAATAATAATAGTAAAAATAAGGAATGAATCAGTATGATTATTCTCAGTTTTCTGTTTGCAGGTTGTGGCATGTTAAGGAGGAAGTCTACAGCATCTTAAAAATAGACCAGATGTTTCCCTGCACAATGCTCTTTAATGTGGGATATTGTATGTATTGATATGCTGTAATATAGTCAATAATAAGAGTCAATTTGATTGCATCTGAGTGTGGTCTTTACACCTCTTTCAGGAATGTCACTTATGGCACAGTGTGCATTCAAATATAGCAAGAGCTGAACGGCAAGACTTGGATTCTATTGAAACTCCCTTTTTATGCCTTTTCAAGTGTCAAAAAACAGATAAGATCACGCTCAAACTCAATGCTGGCCACAAGGATTCAGCCGTCCTGTTTCTCTTGCAAGTTTCCCTCGTGTTCCTCTGTCCCTCCCCGAGAGTCTCTCGGTGCCCGATCCGACCGTGGGGAACTGCTGAAAAGCTCAATTTTGTGAATTATTGCCAGTGAATCATTCATTGTGTGGCTTGGAATATTAAATGGAGCTGCCTTTTCTCTGTTGCTCGAATCCACTGTGCTGCTTTGAGCAGGGAGACAGGTTGTTCTTGTCATTGACATATTAATGCATGTAGGCAGAAACTTCTGGAGGGAGACAACAGGAAATGTGTTTAGCTTTTCATCTGATTCCCTTATTAAGACCCCTCTGCGCTCTCCAGCTGCGCTGTACGGTGTCTGCTCTTAAAACCGAGCTTTTTTTTCCATGAGAGATGAATGTGGGACCACCTGCGGATTCCTGGAGGTATGATTCAGGTGAAGCGAGAGTGTGTTACTCGTTTTACCGGAAACATCCCAGCGAGCTCAATTATAAAAACAGCGTTTCTGATTGCACATCTATGCGCGAAGCAATTCCCCCCGTTCTTTTCCTCGGCGGTGGCCAGGTTTCGCGATCCGTGACAGCTCAATCAAAAGCTGCCGACACCGTTCCCTTCACCCGCGTCGGAGCACGCCGCAGGAGCCTTCCCAGGCGACAGCCGCGGTTTGCCAGCCATGGCGGGAGAGGCAGCAGAGCATCGTGGGAAGGTTTATTAAAACGTGGACCCGCCGTCGGTGTGCACTGTGGGACACTTCCTGGATTGTAAATGGAGCAAACCACTCCCGTGAGGGGGCCATCCAATTTAATTAATTACTTAAGATTGTGAAGGGAGCAGCATGGCTCAGCATGGCATGTCTGCCGTGACTACGGGCCTGTGAGGCGAGACCCAGGTGGATGGCGTGATTAATTACCGGCTGCAGACGGGAAAGGGCATCGTCAACACCGTTTCCATGGCGATGTGGCATCTGTTTGTTGCTGTGGCTCTGGCACGACCAACAGCCCTTCCACCGTTGACTGACAGGTCATCTGTCAGCTTTTCTAATGATCATTCACTCTGCAATTACAGAGTTCCCGAGGTGAGCATTGGAGAGAGGGTGAGATCTTGGTGCTCAAATCCCTGGGGAAGTTTTGGTGGAGTTTTATGTAAGTGGACTGTCATAGCAGTGAATGTTGTGGCAACCATGGAGCTGCCTGTTTACTTGTGTCCATGAAGGCCCTGAAGATGACAACCATCTGTCACCTTATCTGGCAAGCTTTCACTGAGCAAAAGGGCAAAATACCACACTTTCTGGTTTCACCTTGAGCTGCACATTAATGCCAGTGCCCTATAACCTACCTGAAACCGAGACACTAAAGTGAGGTAAGGGAGTGAGACACAGAGGGAAAGAAGGTGGAAGGAGAGGAAGAGTGAGAGAGAAAGCGACAGAAAGACAGGGAGAGACATGAGTGAGAGAGAGAGAGAGAGAGAGAGAGAGAGAGAGAGAGAGAGAGAGAGAGAGAGAGAGAGAGAGAGAGAGAGAGAGAGAGAGAGAGAGAGAGAGAGAGAGAGAGAGAGAGAGAGAGAGAGAGAGAGAGAGAGAGAGAGAGAGAGAGAGAGAGAGAGAGAGCAAGACAGACAGAGACAAAGACAGAGGCTCCTGGCATTTCCTCTTGGTACTTCTGTGTCACATCAGCGACTGGCACAGGACCTGCCATCTTTCTCCTTCGAGCCGACCGTTCGGTGATGTTCTGTTCCATCTGGCAGGTTGTTTGTGCCTCTTTTCATCAGGGCTGTGGAAAAGCGAGAGAATTTAAGAATGCCATAAAAGGACTGCAGCAGATAAGTAAATAAGGGCCGAGCGAGGGCTGACGTCAATGTGGAGGCCGGGAGATGGAGCCTGACAGCAGAGCCAAGCGCTTTTTCGCCGCCGCTCTCGCACCCGAGCTCATGAAATTAACGAGTACGAGCGTACGCTGTTTGTTTGGCAGGAGATAACCCCACTGAGCTCTGGGGCGGACTGCGGCTGTCCAGCAGAGGAGAGAGAGAGAGAGAGAGAGAGAGGGAGGGAGAGAGAGAGAGAACAGCTGTTCCAAACAGGGTCGGAATGACGCGATGGCCAACATTTACCCAAGGCCTCAGTGACCAAGACGCAAGGACCACATCACATTGCTGTGTTTAATTATCACTCAATCACGTGCATGGCAGTCCAGGGCCTGTCTTGTACTCCCTGTTTTCTCCCTTGCAGACAGGAAGTACAGATCAGCAGAGGTTCGACACACCATCAGGGCCAGAGCCTGTGTGAAGTGTGTGTGAGGAAGGAACATGTCAGCTCTGCTCAATCTGCTGCTGAGAGGGCCAATCACGGCCCGCTGTCTCTCTCAACTGTGACATGAAGGAGAGATAGGAGGGCTGAATCAACACCCCGTGCCCTGAGACAGTCTGGCCCTGAACCACCCCGCTGCCCTGCCGAGGCCCTAGCCCCGCCCCCGTCCCAAGGCCACGCCCCAGCCGCTAATCCATGGATCAGAGAGATTAGACAGTATTGGTTAATGCCTGGGACAGGCTGGAGGTAAGACCTAATAAGTGTCCTACAACCCCTTGGCAGCATTTCAAAGAAAAACAAAAAATAAAGAGAAAAATTACGACTCGTTTGATTCAAAGCTGTCTCGCTGTGACATGGAGAAGCCTCTCCTCTGTGCCCCTGCCAACGGCTGGCGTGCCGGCAAGGAGGATAACAGCGGTAATGGGGATGATAACACTTTGGACATCTGTTGCGCCCGATTCTGGACAGAGGGCATGTGGCACCCTTGTTCCGTCTGCCCTGGGGTCCTTTTAGTCGGTCCCCTCCCCTTCAGGACAGACACACGGACAGCTGTGTGAAAGGGAGATAGCCGTGTGAGGCTTTATCAGGCTCTCCCAGAGGCAGAGAGAGAGAGAGAGGGGAGAGGAGAGAGAGAGAGAGAGAGAGAGAGAGAGAGAGAGAGGAAAAAGTGGGAGCGAAAGACAGAGTGGGGGTAGAGGGTGGGAGAGAGGGAGAGAATGAGAGAGGGAGACAAAGGGAGATAGGGAGGAAGAGGGAGAGAGAGAGAAAGAGAGAGAGTGGCAGGGACAGAAAGAGAGAGAGAGGTAGAGAGGGAGAGAGAAGAGGAGGGAGAGACAGAAAATGAGAGATAATGGGGGAGGGAGGGACAAAAAGAGCAAGGGAGGGATAGAAACAGAGAGGGAGAGAGAGGGATAGCAAGAGAGAGATGGCGAGAGAGAGGGAGGGAGAGAGAGTGAGGGATAGAGAGGGAGAGAGGGATAGTGAGAGTGATGGGGAGAGAGAGAGAGAGAGAGCGAGACAGAGACAGAGAGAGAGAGAGAATGAGGGAGAATGGGGGAGAGAGAGAGAGTGAGGGAGAGAGATAGGGAATGAGAATGGCCTGGGGGCTCCAGTCTCAGCCAGAGCGAAGTGCTCCTCTCTCCCTGTAACGCAGGCACTGTGGGACATTAATATTGAACGAGCGCTGTCTCTCACACCTGCGGCTGCATTAATATCGAACAGACGCAGCACCACTTCTCCTGTCACAGAGCAGCAAGCCCAAACTGCCACAGAGTGCCTGTGAAAAAGGACATACAGAAGTGCTTTACACCACGGATAGGACCGGCAAGAAGACAAATAGGAGTTCCGGAGATGAAGCACGTTGCACGCCGCGTCGGTTACTGGCTTTCCCATTGGTGGACGGCAGTAAATTCACACCAATGGCTGCTAATCTTGGTGGAATGGAAGATCTCCGCACCCCTGAGCTCCATGTGGTCGAATCACCGGAGAGCAGGTCATGGAAGTGTGACACACCATGTGGATTGAACATGGCTGATTATTCACCCCACAGGAAGGGAGCCACCAGGCCTCAGCTCAGAACCGCACACTGAGAGCAGTAGGGGGTCCCCATTTGAGCCTGGGGGGTCCTAACTTCAGACTCATCCCTGTTTCACTGGGGTGAAGGACCACCCCCATTCTCCTGCCCCCTTCCCTGGACAGGACGTCACTCTACCACATGGCCACTACCCACAACCACTCCTGATTACGATCAACATCTGTCCTTATATTTGACTTACCGTCACGTGCAAGTGTTACTCGTTTTCAGTACAAACGCAATGTTTGTTTGGTCCCTGACTCACCAAAACTGAGGTGAAGAAGAAACAAAGCTGAGTCAAAGTTTAAGATAAATGTTGATTTAATCCAGGAATTAATGTCTTTTAATGCTGAGTTTGCAAGCCCCACCAGACCTTCGAGAAACAATGGGTACCATCTTTCCTGGGACTCTTTTAACCCTTTCACACATAACTTATTTTATGCTATGTAGCGCGCACGTTACATTACATGGTTCGTTATGTTTTCATTAGCGTTATTAAACTTCTCATAGTTTTCACAGCCGCATTTGCTATATTTTTTACATTAAATCGCTGTTTCCTCAAAGCTAACATTAGCTAGAATTTTTCCAAACTAGTGTTCTAATCGCATCAGTTTTACCGTACGCGCTAAACAGCTAATCACACTGGTGTGATGGTACACCGAAAGGGTTAAAGGTTGAACCTCCAGTCTATCATGGTCAGGGGAGATGCTCCAATCTCTCTCTCTCTCTCTCTCTCTCTCTCTCTCTCTCTCTCTCTCTCTCTCTCTCTCTCTCGCTCTCTCTCTGTCTTTCTGTCGCTTTCTCTCTCACTCTTCCTCTCCTTCCACCTTCTTTCCCTCTGTGTCTCACTCCCTTACCTCACTTTAGTGTCTCGGTTTCAGGTAGGTTATAGGGCACTGGCATTAATGTGCAGCTTGAGGTGAAACCAGAAAGTGTGGAATGTGTAATGTTTTGCCTGTCAGCTTTTGGTGGCAGATCATCCTGCAGTATGATGTGATGGGTAGAGCATGATGGACATGACTGAAATATCTCTGAAAAGGGAGGGAGAGAGTGGTTGCGTTTGATTCAGAACTGGAAGTAATCCTGGGGGAGGCCTTTTGATCAGTAAAGGCCACTTCTCATGTTCCAAAACAGCTTAAAATGGGGGTTTCAAAGACAGTTTCCTGGAAGAGACTGATAGCAGAACTTTTTGATCAGAATCAATGCAGTGCAGATTGCAGCATTTAATTTTTTTTTTTTAGTTTGAAACATTCTTTTTTGTTTCTTAAATATGTTAAATGTTATGATCGGAGCCAGCACCAACGTTTCCTCTACTCTCTAGGATGAAAGGGGTGATTAAGGGCCTGTCTTTAATATTTGACATTAATATTTGTCTTTAATACAGAATGACTGTTTGACAGTAATGGCAGTACATGTTTTATCCCGACTTGCTTGGTTTGGCTGCTCCCCCCCCCACAGTGTTGTAGTAAGTGCTTTCCCTGAAAGCTCTAAAGAGCCTGACTTTGCAGGCTTAAAACAGTGAACCACCCACTGAGTCCACTGAGGGAATGCTCTCAGGGGAAATCAGGCACAGAGAAACCTGTGCTCAATCAAGAGCGCTATTCAATAAAAAATATAAAAGAAGAAATAAATGCTCAATAAATGCTGGTTTAATCTGGATTTTTTAATCTGGTGCCTTCTACTCCAATAAGCTGTGATACCTGTTAGGGCCATAGTGTTCCACTGTCGTCAAGTGTGTATTCTACTCTGAATTGCTGTCCCCACATTTGTTTTCTTGGCTGTCATAAATGAATGTGTTAGCCTGTCCGTCCATATTCTGTTATCAAACCTACCCCCTCCCCCAAACACCTCCCCACCCCCCGGCACACACCTTTCTTCCCTCCCCACCTGTAGTGCGTCTGAAGTGCTCGGAGAGATGAACGAGTGCGCGTTTAATCAGAGCATCCTGCCACCACCCGTCAGCTGCATTACACTGCTAATAAAAAGGAGGGGGATGGAAGCACAACTTTGACCCACATGCTAATTGCCAATTATAGGCATCCATCCGCCCACCGATGGCACCAATCAGAGGTCAGCATTCGATTACCTACCAGCAAACCCCCAATTGCTTACAAACTGACGCCAGTGTTTCAGCAGAAACCTGCCTGTTCTCTTATGTCATATTCTGTAAACTCACTTTCTGTTGTGCTGGAAGTCTCTCTGGATAAGAGTGCTGAATGTATGTAATGTAATGTCACGTTATGAAAATGCTATTTCACAAAATGAAGTTCCCCCAGAAGAAACCAGCACAGCACTGTGTTACAATACAGTGACCCCTCCATTCAATTTACATTTATGTTTACATTTGTTCATTTGGAAGACACCTTTATCCAAAAGGACTTACAAGTGAGGCAGAGTACAACATAATGAAAACTGTTTTGAATGAAAACTGAAAGCCACCTTAAGGGAGAGAGCCACTATTGTAGTATGGTGACAGGTTAATCTTGTGAGATGTTATGTTGACATAGATATGTATTTCCATTCAATTAAATTGTGGAGATTGCATTTGATGTGGTTATACCAATATGTTATTTGGCTTGGAGTCTGACGAAGGGATCGCACTTTGCTGTGGGGCAAGTTTATTGACCCTCCATGCGGACATCATAAACAGGGAAAGGAAAGGGAGAGACGGGGTGGAGGTGGGATGGCATGAACAGCTGATGTGGAAAAGATGTGGTAAGCGGGATTTTTATAGTCATGGACGTGAACTGTTTGTTAGCTTTGGTTAATTGGGTAGGGATTGTCTGTAAATTCTCCTCCCAAATCTTCTTTTGAAATTTCAGTCAAACAGCACAGAGCGCTGATAGCCACAGAGTCTCGTTGTGCTACACAGTCACTTCCCTGTGCTCAGCTGTGCCTTGTACCTGTGATAGCCAGAGAGTCTCACTGTGCCCTGCTGTGTCTTTCCTGTGTTTAGCTGTGTTGCATGGCTCTCATAGTCACAGCTGAGACAAAGGCTGCTGATCATTATAGTATCATTTTTATCGTCATCATCACCATCACCATTATCGTCAATATTATTGACATTATTTGTGAATGCATTTGTGTGAATTATAGGCCTTGTCTTCAGGTGATTGCATGTGCCTTCCAATTAAGCAGAGTATTCTAAAATGACATTGTGATCATTCTGTATAGGAAAAAAAAGAACAGAAATGGGATTCCCGGTGGATGTGAAGGGAAAAAAAAACACATGCAAGTGGAAACAATGCTTCTCATTTTACTCACCTCACATCTCAGAGCATGGGGACCATATGGCCCTGTGGAACCAGATACATGGTGCAGTGAACATCATAGCTGGATAAAATGACTGTGTGTGTGTTTGAGTGTGTGTTATTAGATGAGGTTGAAGTAACATGGTGAGGCTGGGAATCCAGACATAAAGAAATGGTCGACTGCTTCATTATGAATGAAAGCTCCCCCTGATTGGTCAACCTTTCTCAGCCTTGTCCAATCACATGCGTGCTCATCAGGTCACTTGTTGGTGACCGCGACTTGTCCTCAAAGAGGATGTACAATTTCAAGGGGGGTGTCGATGCCTTTGAAGCCCCTTGAAATTGATTGGTTTTGCTCTGAAGCCGAATCAAGCCCCTGCACAACATCTGCCTCAGTACTGGACGCTAAATCATTTCCTCATGACTCGGTTCCAGACTGTTCCACTTTTGTAAGCGAAAGGCTAATGTTTGGCTCCCAGGCTGGTACACTTATGCAGCTGGGGACTAGTGCCCTGAAAGGTACTGAAGCCGAGGGACTGTGATTTCACAAACGGGCAGAGAATGTGACAATTTCGCTTTAAACCCACTTGGGATTTATGGAGTCTGCCAGACATGTCAACAGCGCTGTAAAGACTAATTGGATCTTTTATGGATCGGTCTAATTAAATGGATGATAAGATAAGGGAAAATTGCCGCGTGTAATAGCGTGCCCATTTAGTGTCCTTGCTGAGGGTTGACACACACACAAAAAACTGTGTAATGTATGAACTGTTGATTATCCTTTCAGATATTTGTGGGGGAAAAGGGAGGGAACATGTTCAGGAAAAGCATAGCAGACTATGCATTGGAAAAAGCAGGGTCAAATCTAGATGATACAGGCTGAAGCAGATATGGCTGTCTCCCCCTGGGAAGTCTGAAGGTGGTTTTCAGGGATGAGGACCATCTTTAAAGGCTGTTGCTTTTTTACCCTCTCACTGAGGTTTTGTGTTGGTATGTCAGGCTTTCTAACTGTATCTTTATCAAAAGGGCATTGAGATGTTTTACCATGAGACTGAGGTGAAATCAAAGAGCGTGTGTGTGTGTGTGTGTGTGTGTGTGTGTGTGTGTGTGTGTGTGTGTGTGTGTGTGTTACATGTGTGCGTGCATGCATGCATGTTACTTGTGTGTGTGTGTGTATTTGTGTGTGCGCATGCCTTATGCTTGAGTGTGTATGTGTATGTCAACGCATTTGTGTGTGTGTGCATTTGTGCCTTATGTGTGTGTGCATGTGTGTCCTATGTGTGTTTGCGTGTAACACACATGTGTGTGTGTGTGTCTGCTATGAGCTCAATAGCAGGTGACGCAGAGGGGGGCGCGGGGACAGTTGGGGATTGTTGAAGCGAGACGAAAGCCCATCTCCGGGCAGTGCCGGCTTTCGGATCGATGCGGCGCGGCTCTCTGTGACGGACCCCTCGCCTCGCTGGATCTGATGCCAGAAGTGGATGATGATGATGGTGATGATGCGTCGGTTTCTACGCTGTGATCCCAGCGTCATCTTGCCGGGGCCGGGAGCCGTGTCGGCTGAATCAATCTGTGGCCCAGACTTAAGAGGCTTTAGCCTCCAGAGATGATTTTCAGAAAGGAGGGATGGTTATTTTGCTTTCACCAATCACAAAAAAGGAGACGCTGAGAGTATCAGTGCTGTGTGTTACCAGGGTTACTGAAGGTGGTGATGAGTGGAGCATATTAACTATTGCTTTTAACTTTATCCTATCTTATGATGCAATTCCCCTCAATAGCCAATCCGAGCCACACATCAGTGCTCAGCAAGATCTTGGACAAGCAAGGTATTCAGACCTGTGCATTTAGTATGACCCTGAGGTCAATACAGACCCCTTTTTCAAATTACTCATTCCACTGTCAGTGTGCATTTGACAGCAGCTGCTTTTTAATTTAGCTGCAGGAGGTCAAAGGTCAGACCAAATGGCTTGGGTTAGAATATAGTAAGTTGTCACTGTAGCATGCATCTGGGTTTGTAATCAGGTTAGCGCACTGATTCATAAGTGGGCACTGGTGTATCCTTACACCATATACCTAACATGCCTTGCTACAATAAATATCCAGCTGGTTTATTTGGTTAGTAGGTACAATTGACAGCTGTTTTCATCTTCCAGGAAAAGGGGTGTCTTCTGAGCAACTGACATGTTGCCCTTTGAAAATTAGGAATACCTCAGTCAGGCTGAAGCAGCCTGACCATGAATTAAAGATGGTGAGAGCAGGCTGTTTATGACAGCTATGACTTTGTAGAGTAAACCTGTTCCTGTGATGGAAAGTATCCCAGACTCCAGACTCCTCTGCTGATATTGGCCATAACTGACCTCACAAAAAATGCTGTCAGAATGCATGTTCTTGCTCTTCCCCCTCAGCACCCTGTGTTTCTTTGTCATCCTCAGTCAAAAGACTGCCAGTCCCGGTCAGGCTGCTCTTTTTTGAGCTGGAAAATGAGAGGACAGAAGCATTGCCGAGCTGACAGTTACACGCGGCCCCAAGTCAATTCAATCAATCAATCTTTATCTTGCGTGTCGTCATTTACATTCAGGTTGTCGCACAGTGCTTCACAGTTCCCTGTGCTGTTTTTCTGAGAAGATTGAGGAAAAAAAACTGTTTTAGCTGAGTCCAAATCATTTTTTTTATTCAACAGAATTGAAAGCGTATTTATGAAAATGACAACCAGAAGGTATACTTGGCTTTTGTCATAGTGTACTTGGGTTTTGTCAGAGTGCATAGGTTAACTTGTGGTAGGGTTTGAATAGTGTTATGCTCACACTCACTGGTTTTGGAGTGTTGTTAACCTGGTCTGACACTGTTGCTCGTTTAAATTTGAATGGATACACTTACATTCTGTTGTGATGGAAGTCGCTCTGGATAAGAGTATCTGCTAAATGCATGTAATGTAATGTAACGTAATGTAATGTGGGGGCTGCAGTGTAGCATGGTGGTTAAAAAGCAGGACTTGTAACTGAAAGGTTGCCAGTTCGATTCCCCACAGGTGCACTGCTGCTGTACTCTTGGGCAAGGTACTTAACCCACAATTGCCTCAGTAAACATCCAACATTGTAAATACCTGTAATTGAGGTAAGTTGCTCTGGATAAGAGTGTCTGCTAAATTCATGTAATGTAATTTAATGTAAGGTTGATTTTTGGCGGTAAAGAGAGTTTTTGGATGGGGAAACGTTCCGGCAGCCGTGGCTGCCTGGTTGGCAGGGGTTCGGAGGGAGCTGTGTGCCCAGCGTTAATCGGCCTGGACGGGGGACACTGACGCAGAGTAATGAAGCTGGGGTCTCGAGGGACGAGTCGCGGGAGCACAGATGGTTAGAAGAGTGGACACAGAAATCTGCAGGGCTGCGATGGTAATTAGGTGAATCACTCACTCTCTCTGGCAGGGGGAATTCAATCTGTGCCATCTCCTGTGAGCAACAGTTAACCGCTATTAATACAATGAGTTAAATATGTAGATAGGTTGATAAATTGACAGAAATATATGTGTGCTGTATTATTTAACTCTTACCTCCACCTCTTATCTCTCGAAAATACAGATCTGCTGTTCCACATTTACTCAAAAGACATCGCCTGGGATGGAACAGGTTAAATACCCCCAAAAAAAAACACACACACACCTCACACACACACACAAACTCTAATGGAATCTAACTGTGAAGTACCTATGTCCTACATCAGTATGTGTGTTGTAGGTGTGTGGTGTGTGTGTGTGCATGTACGTGGTGTGTGTGTCTGTGTCTGTGTGTGTGTGTGTGTGTGTGCACGACTTCTTCTCTGCTTTATTTGCTAATTGTTTCGTGTGTTCAGCCAACCTTTGCTTGCCCAGACTGCAGCTGTAAGCATGGCACTATGTATATACTGATTGAATAGTGGCTGGTTTTAGTCCACCATGAAGCTACACACCTTAATTTTCTCCACATGGATTTACTGTTCTCTAGGCTGATAAACTTCACCATTCTTAATGAATGCTTGCAGTTACATTAATCTCCTCAGTCAATTACCTTTCAACTTCTGTCCTTCCAATGCAACTGTAGTCCATATTACAGTGTCTATGCACAGTAATGTTGCTCTGAGGACTGCTTCTTTTGCTGGAGGAATGTTTTGTAAACATCTACTGAACTGATGTTTGAGCCCATGACCTTATAGTTAAGGGAATAGAAAGAATGTCGACAGACTGCATGTGAGAGCTCCACATCCTCAGTAAGCCTAACCCTGCTTATATCCGTACAGCCTTGTAAGACTGTGCTGACACAGGATTGATCTCTTCGCTCTGTGCCTTGTGCTCAGTATCGATCTGCCAAACTTACAAATAGTAACCTGCTTTTGTCAATTTAGCATCAAGGATCCGGCCCATCGATCATTACCGTTTGCTGTTTGCAGACCGGCTTTGTGCAACAGTTATTACAGAGAGAGGAACGGCACACTGAGGCTACCCACTTATTTTCAGGGTTGAAATATCAAAGATTGTGTGTGTGTGCTTGCATTCAAGCTTGTGTGTGCGTGTGTGTGTGCGCGCGCGTGTGTCTGCACGTTTGTGTGCATATGACTGTGTGCACGTTTGTGTGTGTGTGTGTGTGTGTGTGCATCCATGCATGCGTTGTGTGGTTCTGTGTATGTGTGTGCGTGCGCCCGTGTGTGTGCTTGTGTACATATCTGTGTGTGTGTGTGTGTGTGTGTGTGTGTGTGTGTGTGTGTGTGTGTGTGTGTGTGTGTGTGGAAATGCAGTATTGAAAAATCACTGCTACCATATCACATTATCACTGCTCATTTCTCCTCTCATCCCTGTTCATTCTTTTTTTCTCTGTTGTCCTTTTCATATTTGATGATGCATCACTGCCCCAGCTTGATTCTGCAAAAACAAGCACAGGCCATGGATACTTCCTGTAGCACTGCTTGTTAATTAACTCATGCACGGATCTGTGTTTTTTCCACCATGTTTACTTCAAGAGTGTCACTCCGCACGGTTCCTAAGCTCTCATCCCACTGTGCTCCAACTGAAGATGTGTATGCATGCTTTCCAGTTTGGCATTCATGAGTGCAAGAAACAGGCAGTGAACAGATCCCTGCAGACTGTAACACACACTTCAGCTTCTCACAGAATTTTTTTTCTACTTTAAGTTATAATTCATGGTTTATATGAGACTGCCATGTTATGACATTTCAGAAAATGTGTCTGAATTTTATACTTTTTTTCCAGAATTAGCCTTTGAGGAGTGCACATCCCCCAGCATGATGTGCTAAACAGCTAATTACTAGGTCAGCTGTGTGATGCAGTGGTGGGTACACTGCCAGAAAGTTTGAATAACATTGAGTTAAGAAAATGTAATGAAATCAAAATTAATACATTTCAGGAATTAAAGAGCAAACATAAAGTCTGAAGTCTGACCAAATAGCACACCATGCCAATGATCGCAAAGGGGTCCTTTAGTGCTGTTAACTGTGGGATCTCACTAAGTTTTATTAGACAAAAAAGAAATCCTTAACTTATTTAATATTGTTTTCTTTTCCTGTTATTCTCTCCCCTGTCTTTGCCCTATTTTTCCCTCTTTCCTCTCCATCGACCCCCTTTTCAATATCTCTATCCTCCTTTTCCTTTTTTCCTTCTTTTTATTTTCTTCTTATTATTCTGTTATTCTCTCTCTCCCTCTCCCTCTCATTTTCTTCTCATTTCTTGCATTATTTTAACCATCCATGGTGATGGAATTAGCCCTACAAGCTGCTATCAGACACCCAGGAACAGTGCTGCAGCTGTGAGGGTTTTCTCACACCTTGAACTGCATGATTACAGCTCTCTCAAAAGTCTCTGTTCAAGTACACAAGCTTTGAATCTTGAAAATCTAAAGCCTTATTCTTGCCATTGTGATGAGACTCAACAGAGGGGCCAGGGTGCATTTAGGAGCACCCCTCTCAGAACCAGCGGTGGGCTGCCAATCCACTTTGCCATTGTGGCGGTGCAATGATGGTTACTGTTATGAAACCATGATAAGAATATTGGAAGTTTGCTGGGGGGGGGGGGAGAAGACAGCAGGAAAACTCAATTGCCCCAGGATTGAAGCACGTCATCATACTGTCACCAGAAAGACAGGTTGCGATGATTGTGTTGACTGCACTGCAATTACAGGAACAGATTTCTGGCACACGAGACAAGTGCACTCCACGCTGCGGGGTGGTGTACGGACGGCATCGGCGCCCTTATCTGGTATGCAGCTCTCAAAGATTCAGCCCATTCAGCCATGCAGAAATGCAATCGCGCCGCATAGCAAAAGTTAATAAGTGGGAGGGCTATGGAGTTGGCAGAGATTGCTATTTTTATTTCATAATCACAGCCCATGAGGAGAATAGTCTTTGTAAAAGGGTATTGAAATCGAACAGGCCTGGATTCAATCAAGATTCGTCCTTAACTCTGAGTCACAATTAAATGCAAGTGTTGCTGTTTCTCAATGGAAACTCAATTTGGGTGGTTCCATGACTACGGTGATCAATTTTGGTGATTGCCGTATTTATTAAGAAAAAGAAGAAAAAAACACATTTAGTTGTGAGTCAGAATTAAAGTTGTTGCTTCAATTATTTCAGCAGTAGGCCCCACACACTGTGAAAGCAACACTCCTGTGGAAGAGGTCCCAGCAGAACCTTGAGACCGTCACACGCGGCAAGGCCTCTCCCGCTGGCCCTGTTGCATGCTGGGTAATTAGATAAGCCGAGAAGCCCTGATGATGTCGATGTTTTCATGGAGCGCTTGGCATTTTATCACCTTGTTTACGGTTACAGTAATTAAGGGCTAAACCCTCAGGCGAGGGATATTGATTTCCTGTTTGATGCCTTAATTATCAACCGCGAATCCTTTGGTTCCACGCTGACAGAGGGGAAGGGGGCTGCCTCCTCTCCTGCTCCCACCTGCGATCCCAGTCAAGCGGGCCGGAGGTGAAGGAATGAATCCGTTCGCGTCCGGTTACGTCCGCCGCCTACGCCTTGATTCGCCCATCCTGCAACGGGCTGCGACTCCGGAGGATTCCAGAACCGTCTCGTTTTCGAATGTAATTTATTTTTTTCCAGGATACATTTTCAGATCTCTCCTCCCAGCAAAGGCCTTGGAAATAGACCCGTTTAGATTTTCATTCAGAGCGAGAGGTCTTCCAGGGTTCTTTTTTTTTTCTTTTTTTGGAAACGCTTTTTTTTTTTGGACAGTGGTGCTTTCTGCGTGGTTGTGGAGGAATTAGGGTCAGCCCTGCTGTGAAAATTGGACAGCCTGCAGGTGGGCAAAGTATTGCTCAAGCCCCGCAAACTACTGTACGCGCTGTGAGCGGAACATTCTGACCTAGATGTAAATGCAAAATGGCAAGTTTAAGTTTTCAAGTAGTTTCCTGTCAATTTAACAAGGCTGATCATTTAGGCTGTCTCAGTCAAACTCAGAAGTGATGCTGAAGGAGGAAGTTTGCACAGACTTTTGTGATCTTTAAAGTCTATGCCCGCGTGACACTCATAGACGGTGACTGAATACCTCAGTTGGAGCACAGGTGGATGCTGGGATCGCTCGGCAATTCTAATTAGTGAGCAGGGGCAAAGTTAAATGCCACGGATGAGACTTGTTCACGGTAAATATAACTTAGCCCACTTCAGTCCCAAGCCTATGGTTCTGAGAAAGCAACACTAATTGGTTTTGATGTAACAAAAGCCCAAACACCTGTCTGAGCGGAAGTTTGTCTCTTCCTTTGTCTCTCTCTCACACACACACACACACACACACAGACACACACTTATTGTGTGTGAGAAAGGGGAAAAAGAAAGTGATTGAGAAAGTGAAAGAGAATGTTATTGAGAGAGTGAGGAAGATGGAGAGAGAATGATTGAAAGGGTGAGAGAGATGGAGAGAGAGAGTGATTCAGAGAGGGAGAGTACGTTATTGAGTGTGACGACAGAGAGGGGGATTGAGTGAGAAAAGAGGGGGTACACTCCATTGCTGTTGAAATAAGTCCTCGCATCTCTTACTCAATTCCTCATTGAAACATACTGAGGAGATGAGAAAGAGACATGTGGAAAAAAGAAGGAGGCACTGATCTCCGATCTTTGTTCAAACAAACATCATGTGGTGTTGAGCAGGACTCCTCTTCCTTTTTAGGACAGATGTGTATTTAGCATGCAACGTGACACGTGTGTGGGGGCTTGTGTCACAGATCCATGAAAAACCCTTCCGCATGAGGATACATATAGGCATACTCTGCTGGAGGAAACAGTCAGGGAAAGGTCTTGCTTCCTTCTTGTTTCTCCTACAGAACTGGAATTATCTTTTGCACGGTGACTAGTTATTGATTTCTGGGTGAGGAGGGATGAGAACATGTAAGTATTGAGAAGAGGATGTAATTTAGTGCTTTCAGAGTGCAGCCAGGGAGACAGAGAGAGAAGATAGCAGAAGCTGAGACAGAAGTCTTTGTTGCCCCAAGTACCTCTTCGCCTGTCAACTGCTTCCCTGAAATGTCTGTGCAGGTGAATCGGTTTATACATTTTTCAGGTTCAGAAAATAAAATGTGAAGAACTTTCAGATAAAGAGGCTACCGTGAGAATTGGCAGCCCTGTATGTAGCCCAGTGAGCTTTTATGTCTGCAGTCTCCATTCAATCTAGGACAGAGCTCTGCTACTTTTCTCTGGTTCTGCATTTTTCTTCAGGGTGAGGTGATAAAGTGTGTGTACAAATATGTGTCTTTTTTTGTTTGCTGGTTATTTTATTGTCTTTTATCAGATGATCTTATCCAGAGCAACTTACACAGTTTATAGTTTTCACATGTGATCCATTTATACAGCTGGATGTTTTCTGAGGCAATTGTGAGTTAAGCACCTTTCCCAAGGGTACAGCAGCAGTGCCCCAGCAGGGAATCAAACCAGCAACCTTTTGGTTACGAGCCCTGCTCCTTACCATCATGCTACACTGTCGCTCTTAGGCTGTTAATATTTCTATTATAATCTATAATAGAATTATAAGCTATTATAATCTTTATACGAGTGAATGAGAAACACCAGACTTTGTCACAGAAAGGAAGCATCCCTGGTTCCTGCTGCTGGTGCATGTCTACCACTTACACATCTGTAACCGGCAAGGGCTGTTTTTCCCATGGGAACCTTCCATTCAGCGTTGTTCTGATCTGTCTCTGTGCTCTGCACCACCTCTGTCTGGAAGGTTGTTTGTCATTTTCGCATCACGACCTGGTCCTTACGGGCAGTGGGGACTCGGGGGGCCGCCCCCTCCCCCTCCTCCTCCTCCTCCTCTTCCTCCTCCTCCTCTGTTTTGGAGCGGTGTGCTGAGGCGGAGGATTTGGGACTGTGGGCGCAGAGTGAGCTCCCTGGGGATGGCCTCTGACGGGAGAGGCGCACGATAAGAGCGGCGGCTCCGAAAAGAGACCCCGCCCACTTTTCCACGCCTCAGCCTCAGGGAGATGCCGCCCCACGGGTCTTGAGAGAACTGGGTCAGAATGATTGATAGGTCCCGCGATGTCCTTGCACCAGTTTTTATTTTATTTTATTTTTGCTTTATTTATTTTTTTGGCTCATCAGCGGTCCCCGCCTGTCAGCAATCCTTTGAACAGCGGTCCCTTCTCTGGAACTGGGGCGCGGTACGATTCTGTCTCAGGCCTCCTCTGGGGGGTGGGGTGGAGCTCATGAAAGCTGATGACTTCATCGTGAGGAGCGCTCGGAGGAGCTGCACCACCCCAGCAGTTTTGGGAATAGGTAGGCGGCAGCAGAGGCTTTTCAGAAACCTCCCAAATCAAGTTCAGAGCGCAACATGACACCAGGCAGACGGGCTGTCTGGTCCCGATGAATGTGTCTGTGATGGGCAGAAATACATAATGCTGGCTTCATATTGAGTCCCGGCAGTGAAACAAATATCAATTTGCCGCCCAGCCGCTGGCAAATGGAGTCTGCCATGACTGTTGGGGTCTGAAACGAGGGCGCCCGCATGGGATCAGAGCTGTCACGAAACCTCTCTCTCCGCATTTCGGAGGGGCCAGACTGCGGGCCACAGCCTCCTTCGCGGTCCGTTTCCATGGGAACGGATTTGTACACCGTCATTTACACTTCTCAGAAGCAGTGAACATCCTGGGTTGCCCATGCACCTCCGCTCCAGTGTGATGACCTCCTAAGGACCCCTGACCCCCTACCCCAACTAAACCGTTGATGTAAAAACCATAACCCTTTCTCTACAGACTGTCTCCATCTGGCCAATGTGCTCTGTGAACCAATGTCAGCAAGTCTTGCTCTCTGAGTTAACCTTTCTGTCTCTGTTGAAACACAGGTGCATTGTATTTGAAAAATGTAGGTATGCACTTAATAATAATAATAAATAATAATAATAATAATAATGATGGTATTTATGTAAGCCAACACAACATCTTCTGCACTCAGTGACACTAATGCAGACTAATAAAATCCCACAAATCCTTAACACACAGCCCACTGCCTTGCAAGTCTCACAGCGGAGTGCAGCGGAGTTCATTGGCAGGTAGGCACTCCGCCCCCGAGCAGTGACATCATCCCAGCAATTCGCAGGTGCGTGACTAATCTAAGACCTGCGAGACAAGGGGAGCCTGACCAACCTACCCACCCATACCCAGACTGAACAAAGCGGATTTACTCTGCCATCGTGGGATCCTGGTCATCATCAGCTGATGCTGGAGCTGGGAGCAAACTCAGGCCCTGAAGCTCGGCTTGCACTCAAGGCGAGTGCCTTAACCACTGAGCTACTCGGGGGCCACATTGCCGATCTGTTTTGATCCATAATTAAAAACTCAAATGCACAAATATCCAGCGCTGGTACACTGGAATATTTGTATAAAAAGCTGTTCTGCTCGATGCCTCCCAGAGGGACAGACCACTCGGGCCTCTGGAAATGAAGCTTCAGAAATTAATTTCACACTGAATCATTTGCCAATGTTCCATTTGTTTTAGGCGTAGAGTGTTTTAGCTTTAGAGCCGATAATTGTATATCAAAACCAAATCATGCTGAAATGATCGACATCTTTGTTGCCGTGTACATGATTATGGTTGTAATGTTCCTCCAAATTATTACCTTCATAGGCATGCCTGTGAATGGGAAAGAGTGTGGAGGCTTAGAACTGTTTTCAGCATCATTAATTTGCTTTGTTAATTATGAATGAATTGCTTTGTTGGTTTATTCAATACACGTGTTAATTGAATAAAATTAATCAAAATCCCTTGCTTTCCTTTAATTATTTGTCACTTGCATACTCATACTTACAGCAGGCTGTGCATCTTTTCTTTTTTGCACTAATTTAAGCCTATGATTGGAGCAGACAAATCCCGTAGAGCATCTAGACCAATCACAGTGCTGGTTATGCGTGCAAAGAGAATCAACACAGCTGTATGAGTCTAAGCCATTTACAACCTCAAACAGCTAATCAAGTATTTTATGGTAATTTATGAGGATGACTAATACATATGATCCTTAAGGGCTGAGTAAGAGGTAATAAACCATTGACCATTGGCGGAGAGTGAGATTATAATTAGGATATTATTAATAAGAGTATTTTTTTTCCTATTTGTTGTTTATTTGTTGGCCACTTCGAATGCACTTCTCCTGCAGGAAGGGGGAGGAAGTGGAGAAGAATGAGTATAGGAGGAGGAGGAAGGAGAAGAAGACGAAGAAGAAGAAGAAGAAGACGAAGAAGAAGAGATCATTAAAGGAGGAGAGGAGTGCTGTTTAGTGTGTCCTTCCGTCTGTCTGTTTGTTTCCATTGTGTACCACCGTCAGGTCTTCATATGCTTGATATCATCCAGAAATATAATATTTCCATACATTTTGCATTTATGGAGATACACAGCATACTTATTCAGCCTGGAAATGGTTTAGGTTATTTTGGTTCGGCCCACTATGTCATAATGAAGATGCTTATGTCTGACTTTCAGGGCATTAGTTGCTTGTGATGGGGTTATGAGAGAAGACCTTTCAGAGCGATTCTCTGTGCATTAAGAAGAAATAATAAAAAAGCCCCTTTCTACCCTTCTTCCTCATCCTTTTCCAAAGTTGTGTGACTGACAGAACTGTCGCCAGTCAGAGGTCTTGTGTAAATCATAAGTGAGCAAAGTGGGTCTAATGGTGTGACTCTTTCCAGACAGATGTGTCATGGCTTGTGATAATCAGTAGGGTGGGCTAGTCCAGGCTTGTGACAGAAAAGTGGTGATCTGTGAATGGTGTAGCCCATGTCCGTGGTGTCCTGAGGCAGAACCATGACCAAAGCCTGTGTCTGTTTGAGTGTCTGTGATAAAGAGGGGCTCGCAGTTGATCCCCTGCAAGGCTGATTGCTCTGCACAGAAGCTCAAATGCTTGATAAGCCACACCCTCCAGTTGTCTGATTGGTTCAGCAGCTGTTGGCAGATGAACCAGATTCTTCAAGAAATTATGGGTTTGGAAGTAATGGTCTTGAGCCACATCTGTTCACCCCATGACCAACTTGCATAGCAGACCAGGCAGATTTCTGCACTGACCACTGAGTCACCTGTAGTCCACACAGTTTGTACTGGAGAGAGGACCACTGAGTCTCTGCCTAATAGTAATGGATCAGGAGAAATTTTAAGGTCCATTGCAGTAGTACGTTGCAGTTGGCTCTGGTTAAATCCACCTTTCAGGAGCTGTTCGAACCTATTATCTTCATTTCAGGTGAACGAAAACTACATAATGCTGAGGTCAGCCCCAGCCTCTTGCCTCAATGCTGATTTTAACTGCAGTCCAAGTGGAGCACACATTAATGCCATGGAGTTTATTTTAAATAAATCAAAACTTCTCTGGTGCTCAGTGGACGGATGAAGCTTTAAGGTAGGTGTCAGTGCTCAGATATTGCACTATTAAGAAGAAGACAAGTTTTGGAATTTCTGTTAGAGTAAAGCTGGCAAGTGAATTTTTCTGAAAGATAATTCAAAAACACAAGCGGTACGAAACCTGTTAGAAGAGGAAGAGGCATTCTGTTTTGAAAAAGGCACATGTCTGAGGGCGGCACCTATTCGATTCGAGGAATGGTGTGTTAAATATCCTCCTGTTCCTCTGCTAGAGGAGGGATCTGAGGAGTCCTCAGGCTGTACTTGATAATTCTGGTATTATTTGAGGAGCTGAGGAGAAGAGGAGAAGGGGATGTGCCTCCTCTACGCTGTGTTTACACTCTGCATGCATTAGCATAGCAATGTGGCCGTCCCGCCAATAATAGGAAGATTGTGCCGGCCCATTTCATCACGCCGATCTCTTAATTCACGCTGGATTTTGTTCTTTAAATGTCATCCCCAGAGCAGGACGGGAAGCGGTCTCGGTGGGTGCCCCAGCGTGACCCCCGACCTTTCACGCCTCCCGCTGAAAGCGCGATAAATGGCCGACAATTTGTTAATGAGCCAAAGCTTTCGGGAGGGCCATTTGCATCACAATGCCCTCCGCAAACGAGGCGCACGCCCCTGTCGAATGTGTTGGCGCGTTTTCCCTCCTCTGGTAATTACTTTGGGAAAATTAATCACTGGCCGCTTGCCTCTCTTTACATTCCTTTTGCATTGTGCTAGGATTTGGGATCAGGGACGTGACAGTCATGGCATGGCACTGTTTATTATCGTCTCCACAGTGACTAATAATGCTCTAATTTTCCTCAGCGGCCTTTCATTACATTACATTATTGTCTTTTAGTAGACGCTCTTATGCAGAGCAACATACAAATGTTACAGCTTTACGTGTTACATGTTACAGTTATCCATTTATACACTTTTCAGGGCATGTGTTTGCTCAGTTGGGTTCAATCAGTCTGGTTTGTTGGATTTTGGGCTCAACACCAGTGCCCTGACTTTGGAACCAGTTTTGACTTGGCCACCAAAACCCCAGCTCAGCTCCAGAGTACCTCTCCCCACCATAGCTTCGAGTTTGGGTCACATGTACGGCCCACCACCAGGGTCAGGATTAGGAATTTGGTTTCCTGAAGATGGCATGACTGACAAGAAGTCATAAAACCTACTCACAGTTCAGTCCTGTTTCTTCCATATGCTCTTAGCTGTACTGTATAACTCATAGGCCACGAGAAATGATGGAGATGACTCAGATCATATTCAGAGCACAGATGGGGAGGCACTGTTGGCAAAGAGGTGTTATGAATTAATTGATGGTTTTATTCGAATGCGATACGTTCAACCTTCCTGAGTCCTCTTACATCCACAAATGCAGGCATTGCCTTGTGTTCAGGGATGCGCAATATTTTCATTCACCGTCGTCATGGTGATTCGCTTTGCCTGGGAGAGAGAAGGAGAGTGCTATTTCAGAAGGAAATAAGGAAGCTGCAGAAAGATTTGTTCAGCTTGGCTCAGAGAACTCAGTGGCAAGCATTCTACTTAGATCACCTCACGGTCAGAATATAATCTAGCCAGTATTTATTTATTTATTTATTTATTTTTCAGATTGATACAAAGTGCTCTACTTACTAGACACTGCACAGTGACAAATATTCAGCCAACTGTTTCCTGTCTGGTATGTTAGACCAGCTCACAGATTCTCCTCTTACTCGATTGGATGGATCATTCAGTCGAAGAGGGTAATTGCTCTTGGATTCTTTCAGGGGGTTTAGACAATGCTGAAGCATTGGCAGACTGGCAATTGGCAGACACTCAGTACTGGATTCATTAAACATTAGCCATTAACTTTAACGCAGCTGCATATACAAGCATAACTGATTTTTCTGTCTGGTTCTCTGATCACCCAAATACACCCAAACAATTCCATTAAAAAGCAACTCTTGCATTTATTTGTAGGTCACAGATACGGATTAATGTTGATTGGATCCAGGAAGCAGATTCTCTGACTCCTGTTGAGACCTGACTTTGCTACATCCTGTTAGTGGACTGTGATGTCTCAACCTGTGATTGAGGGCAGTGCATATCTCAGTATCCATCTATAAATATAGGAAGCCAAATGCCCGAAGGTCAATTCCCTGCTGGGGCACTGCTGTACCCTTGGACAAGGTAATTGCATGGTTGGTCAGCTGTTAGTGGACTGTGATGTCTCAACCTGTGATTGAGGGCAGTGCAATAATGTAATGTAATACTACTGTTCTCCAAACAGTTGTCCCTTAGGTCCTCATCTGTCCCTGTTTCCACCAGTGATTGACAGTGTGTGATAGCTCCACCCATTTTTAACATGTTGCCAATGGGGTCCCCAGTGTAGCAGTTAGTATCCATTGTAAAACCAATCCATTAGGTGCAGGACTCATAAAACAACAATCAAGATTCAAAGGTTGTCTACCGAAGGTCAAGGGATGCATGAAGGTGAGGGATGCATCATTAAAAGTAGTGAGTGATCATTGGGTCATACGGTCGATGGAAGGTCAAACGCTTTCAGGGATAAATGATGTCTGGTATTGTGAGCTGGAAAAAAAAGACTCTTCATCTGCTGCTTGGGACGAAATTAGCTTGTTTTGGGGTACATTGTGTGTTGCAGTGTTATCGGCAGGAGCAGACCCCCCACCCGAGGTGGCGAACATTCCGCTCCATCAATCACGGCTGTCACAATTATCACAGTTATAAAGCCATAGGCTGGGAGGTCTTCCAGCGGCTTTGATCTTGGCGGTGCCCCCCCCCATGTTTCGGCATCAGGCAGAGTCTCAAAATAGAAGCCCCCAGGGGATTCTTGAGGAGAAGGCTGCTGGAGTACAGACAGTTTTGTGTTCCTTACGAGTCCCTGTCAAGCTTGTGGTGATGAAAACTCAGCGGATTCGTTTCTTCACAAACTCACCGTGGAGATGGGACTGTGGAATGCAGGCTTTGTGCTGAAATGAGCCAGAGCCACTCGGTTCCTGGCCTGGGGAGAGGTGCGATCCAATTGGTCCATTGGGGGAGAGCAGCTACATTGGCTGGATCAAGACAGTTGACTGAGGTGGTTGAGTCGCTGGCAAGAATGAGAGTGTGCAGATAATGTGGCCCTCCAGGACCATAACTAAATGGCCCTGCAGATACTGTCACCCTTAATGACCAGGGTTGAGTGGCCCTGCAGACACTGTGGTCCTTAATAACCAGGGTTGAATATTCCTGGAGACACTGTGACCCTTAATGGCCTAACGAGCATCCGATGCTAGACGTAGAGGGCCCATAGTCTGATTCTTGCTTCTTCTCCAATAAACACTCACATGTTTAGGGAAGAGCACTTGAACTAGGACTGCAATCATCTGGAAATGGGGGAGTGGGGGGTTGAAGGAGTTTCTAGTGAGGCTCTCTACTGCTTAAACCGGGTCAGTACAACTTTTTTTAATCATATCCTTTTTTTTGAAAGCGCAGCTTTGAGCTTCTTTTGAGGTCAAAATTGGATCATCACTCGTGGGTCAAGCCCTCAGTGGACAGTATCCCTGGGTCTCCCACAGCCTAGCTGCTGTGATCTGGGATTAATCTGCAGACTTAAGTAGGCCAGGAGATATCCAACCTGCCATTTTCATGCCCCACTTTAACTGAGTTCCCCAGCTAGAGCCCTGCTATCCAAAGAGAGAGACAGAGAGATGGAGGTATGCAGGGAGAGAAGGAAGGAGGGAGAGAGGAGCGTCACAGGAAGGGAAAAAGAAGAAGACAGACAGAGGAAGAAAGAGACGCTTGACTTCTGCCGCTTACCCAAGATTTTGGAGCTTAGCTAGTGAGGGACAAACAGAGCTGGGACTGCAGCAGACAGGAATTTTACAGCTCTCCTCATAGGGCTAGGATCACAGAGCTGCAGGTCTGACCTCATTTATCCAACGCACTGCTCCTCCCGCAGTGAAAAATGGGTGTTACTGATAAGAAACATATAGATATCACCCCGCCCCCCCCCGACCACACACACACACACACACACACACACACACACACACACACACACACACACACACACACACACGTAACCCATTGTGTTATGAAATGATTGATTTCCCTCAGATTGATTTCCATGACATGTAGATGGGAATATGTTGACGTGAGCTGGGGTAGCAGGGGAAGATGGGAGGAGAGGAACTGATATTGGCACTGTGGTATTGCCTCCGCGTGCTCTGCATCTCCGTCACGGATCCGCACCCCCAAACAGAGGAGACAGGCTCTGTTTGCTGTGCTTTAAAGGCAAATGGGTTGCTTTTTATCACTCCCAATAAAATGTTTGCTTTGCAAATTGTTCTTGTTCAAGATGACAGCAAGTGAAGGAGCCATCCAAAAACTGTGCTTTTTGTGATTAGAACGGGTCATAGAAAAAAGGCTGTCTGTTTATACATTGTGGATTTTCCTTAGGGGCCAGACTCCAGAAGAACATTGCAACACTGTCTGTTTGTATTGACTTTGTTTTAGAGCAATTGACTTTTTAATAAGGCTCATCTTATTACATATCTACTATAAATCAGTCTTATTAGAAACAACAGACTTTCTGTTTATGCATTTTGGATTTTCCTAAGGGCCAGACTCCACAGGAACATTGCAGCTCTGTCTTGTTGCATTAACTATCTTTGCGGGCAATTGACCATCTAATAAGGCTCATCTTATTACACATCTACAATAAATCAGCCTTATTAGAAACAACATACTCATATGTTCCAGGGTTTTATTTCTAAAATTAAATCACAGAATTAAAAGGAGATGGATTTCCATATCCTGCTGATATATAAATGTAAAATGACTACATTATAGTAATGGGGGGCTCCTAAGTTCTTCAGCCAGCTAAGGCGTTTGTCTGAGTTGCAAGCTGAGCCCTTCAGCTCCTACAGCTCGGACTTGCTTTGAATCTGAGCCATACCATTTGCTGTATTAGCCTGAGTCATAAGTGATGGGACACAACTGCCAGGTTAGGGTGCCTTTTGTCAGCCAGGGTCTTCCTGTTGAACCAATGAGTTCATTCAGTTATCAAGAGTTGGACTGTGATCCAAAATGAGTTGAAGTGACTTCATGTGTGCAACATGTTGCTTGTTGCAGTCAGTTTTGCAGTATCAAGCTGTTTTGCTCATAGAAGGCATGAGACAATGAGTTTGACCTTTGTGTCAGTGTAACATTTGCTGCAGACTTGTGCCCAGAATTTGTCACGTGGCTGGAGGCGATGTTTCCCCCTTCGGTCTGTGCTACTGTGGTTAGCACACAGTTTGCAAATTCTGTTTCATGTCTGTTGTGTTTAGGAAACCCACAGATGAAAGGCAAGTTGATCTAACTGTGATGGCTTGTGTTCTCAACAATTTCGGCAGCTTTTTGAGCGAGGCACAGATTTCCCTCTCATCTGAAGCACACACAGACACCTGTACACTCACATGCAGTAACACACACACACACACACACACACACACACACACACACACACGCGCACACACACACACACACACACACTCACACACAGTGTCTCTGAACTGCGTTAGAACCTAATATTTTTGTCTGGATTATTTCTGGGTTGTGGAATGACATTATTTATACATTTTACAGGTCCGTGATAAAAGCCACTGCTCTTTCACTGCTACAGAAACACAGTGTTCATTTTTTTCCCGATATGAGCATCCAGTATCGGGACACAGATCCATCATGTTGATAGAATCAAAATATTCCACAAAGTCTATAACAGGCCTTGCGTCCTGATTGGCCAGGCAAATGGGATAAACAACACAAAGTCACCAGAAAAAATACTCATTGAAAAATACTTGTTGACCTCTGGTACAATAACAGTGGCTACATCAACCTGCTACATTTAAAACTGGATCATTGTTGGGATACAGCCAACTTCTGATAATTGCAAGTGCTTAGCACTGTTGTGATATAATGCAGCTATTCAAAGTATGCACATAACAGGAAACAATGTCAAAAGAAGAATATGAGCAGCCACATACTATGCAGTACAACACAACATGCAGTAATCCAGTATGCAGTTATAGGAAACTGGCTTGCTGCAATGGGTGAGTTGTGCATGTTAGCTGTGTTAAAAATAAGGCATGTATGTATTTATTTATATTTTTATTTATTTATTTGCCAGTGTTGCTTTGCTCAAGATATGTATGGATGGAAGTAATCACCTGCCGTTTTTCTCTGTTGCTCCGCCATCATGGCAAAGAGGCTGTCTTGCCATAAAGATAGGAGCTGGCTTTTAACGGATACTCCTGATGGCCCATTCGGATGGTGATCAAAGCAATTCATTATTTCCCTGCTCTGAGGAGGTGGTTGTGCCTTTTTTTAAAGAAATAAAAGAATACATAATCTTTAAAACATAAAATGGCATCAAGAAAGCTCTGGAGAGAGGCCTCTGCTGCAGGAGGGCTGCTTTGGGATGGTAATTCATGGCTATTGCTAGTCTAATAGCCGGTGGTAAATGTACCATTTCCTATCTTGTAGCAAGCTGAGATAAACAGTTCCTCTCTATTATTTTTTTACATCTGCTCCTCATATTTTCTGTTCTTTTTTGTATGTGTATGTTTTTTTGCCTTTTTTTTACTTTTTACATAATTTCATTTCATGTGCCTTTTTTCATTTTGCTCGGAAAGCTCAAATAAAAACATTTTACAAGAAAGCGGCAGTAAGCATAATACAAAAAAGTACAGGAGGAACAAATATTGCATTTCAAAGGACAAATTGATTTAAGGGTGTCAGGGTTTGTCTGACTCAGAGAGGGTTCCACTGTTCCCGTATCAAAGATGACGCTTGACTGAGAATTCCAGTCGGTTCGGTAATACAGACGAGTGAAAACAACTCAAAGATAATGAGAACTGTAAGCAGTGCGAATGGGAGAACGCCGTGACTACCGTTTCACTGCCTGTGTTGTCCCTTCGCGCGGCTTCAAAGCGGTAATTATCACCGTGCCTGCTGTTACAACGAAGTCGCGAAACCTCTAATAGTCATTTCATCTGGTTTCTAAACACGACATAAAAGCTGTAATTATGGCGGCGTAAGGGTTCGCAACGTGACCCCTGAAAGCAGCCAGTGATCGCCGCTGCGCGTGTTGTCTTAGCATGTGCTGAAAACTGTAATTAGCACTCGCGGTAATTAATGCCAATTTTCACGATCCAGATCAGACAACTGGTACAGCACACTAGCGCGTAATCCCTTTCTGCTGTAAACCTGCATTGTCTAGGCAATATAGAACAGTGTATATTTATTAGTCGCTGTGTCATAACAATATGTTTGAAATAAAGGAAATAGCTTTGAGCTATTATTTTTTTCGGTTCAGTTTGAATAGGCTTTATTATTCGGTCTGAATATGTTTTTGCTGGACAATCCTTGTGTCTGCTCCCCATCCGGATGTGACAGGTGCACTGTGCTGAGGTGAGGGAAGGGTTATGCAACAGGTAGGTGGATGCTGGACACGTGTGTGTGTGTGTGCGTGTGCGTGTGTGTATGTGTCTGTGAGGGTAAGTGTGTGTGTGTGTGCGCGTGTGTATGTGTCTGTGAGGGTAAGTGTGTGTGTGGTTGTGTGTGTGTGTCTGTGAGGGTAAATGCGTGTGTGTGTGTGTGTCTGTGAGGTTAAATGTGTGTGTGCGTGCGCATGTGTCTGTGAGGGTAAGTGTGTGTGTGTGTGTGTGTGTGTGTGTGTGTGTGTGTGCGTGTGCGCATATGTATGTGGCTGTGAGGGTAAGTGTGTGTGTGTGTGAGTGTGTGTGTATGCGCGTGTGTATGTGTCTGTGAGGGTAAGTGTGTGTGTGTGTGTGTGTGTGTGAATGTGTGTGTGAGTGTATTTCCAGTGTACATGTCCCTGGTGCTGGTGTGCTGGCCTGGAGTTGGGTCTCCTGCCTCTTGTGAGCTGGGTAAAGTCACGACTCTCCACTCTTCACTTGATGAGCCCCGACCATGTGACAGAAGACAAGCTGTACAACAGCCTCGGATTGATATGCTAATCTTCAGGAGAGCAATCTGAGGTTTCAGCGCGACCAGGTCTAGCTGAAGGCGGCTCTCTCGAGCACCTCAGAGACTCAGAACATATTCAATTAAGACTGTGTGCCACCAGACCCGGCAAAGATTCAAGCTTCGGCACGCAATTAGGATTACTCCACGCTGGCATGATCTATTTGCCTGACATCCCGTGGAGTAATTACATCTGAAGTGAGAGAAACTATGTTCCTCACCTAATGCACCCCCTCACCTCTGCCCCCCCCCGTCCCCCTGCTCCCATCTGAAATCATATCACATTTCTGACGTCCTGTCTGCATCAGCTGCTTGTTTTGCTGCTGCTATTGAATCATGCACCGGCGGAGGGAGGCATGTGTATTCAGCAGAATACCCAGAGAACACTGTGTCCAGTTCTCTAGGCTTCATCAGCCATGCCTGCACAAAAATACACAACAATACATCTCTTTATACTGTCAGGATTGTGTTTAGAGCGACTCTATTTATTTGTTGTATAGTTTTATCCGTGAATGAGAGAGCGAGGCCTCTGGGATTTTGCTGTCTATAGCGCGAACACCCTGATTGTTTGAAATCATGGATAACACATGACGGCTCAGCCTGTTCTGGGATTTAATGAAACCTCACCATCCCATCCTCACTGCTACCCTGTCATTCGGGTACCGCTGATCAAAATTCCAAACGAAAGATCGAAAGATCAAAGAAACAAAATTGTTGAGCCACAGGAGAGCAGGAGTGGGCGGGGTTTAGCTGGCGATAATCAGGCTCCACATCCCCCTCCTCCACTCCCAGGTCATTTGCCTCTCTGTGTATCCTCGAGGGGTGTGGGGACAGGAAGTGACTTCAGAGGAGTGGCACCTGTCTGCCAATGAGAGCCCTCTCTGTTGTAGTGCGCTGGGTGATTTTCTGTGTGGAGAAATAGGTTTCCGTGGCAAGGTGAGCCTTCTACAGTTATGCGATCAGCGATTCCTAAATAGGGGTTCCGATAAGGGGAAAAAGCGTAAAAAAATGAACTGTCAACTGTCAGTGATGAAAGATGATGTCATTAAAGTGAGCCGTGACCCCAAAATGTCTAGAATCTATTGAAACAATAGCAGCATGCTTGCTATGTTAATATTCACTTCATATTATACTTCATGCTCACATCCCAGCTGGTGATTTACAGTGGTTTGTGTCAAATCCCACCACAGTTTCAAATCTTGCAAATGCATGCTATTTACAACTGCTCACAAATTAGTATTGATTGTACATTTTTACTGGGTGTGTATGGAGGAAAAAAAAACATTTTTCTAATGAAACAAGAGGGGAGACACATTTTAAGTGCCTCAGGACAAAATCTGTAATGGAAAGGATTTCACTCTGCTCAGTTCATTAAGAGATTTCCAAAATTCCCCTTTCTCCCAGCCAGCAGCACATCAGATGGGTGATAACTCACAGATGCAGCAATGTAGCACAGACGAAAGTGCTAGTTTTCTGAAATCCGAAATTGTGACGTTTTTATTAATTTTTTTTTTTTTTTTACCATGTGCATTATGCATCCAGCCCGAAAAAAAAAAAAAAACTTTCTATTTTTGGACTCGGGGGGGTCCAGTGAATTGAGCAGCCCGCTGCCCTGTCTGCAATTATGTGGCGCCCTCCGCGCTCCCACTGAATTCTGGGATTAAATGAAGCAAGAGTCCGGGGGGAGCTGAAGTGCGCCCAGCATAATGACAGACACCCCCCCCACCGCCTCAGAGGTGCGTGCCTGTGGCGCTGAAGCAGCCGGGGTCCTTTTCAGACACATCAAAGGAAGCCGAGTGCGTTTCGGGCATTGTTGTCGGCGGTGAAAGGGGCCCTTCATTTTCGCCTGCCGGTTTCCTTTCGGAAGGTGGCGGCGGCGGGGCCCATTGTGGCCGCGGCTGACCGAGGAGCACGGCGCGGTCCGAGGAGCTCGGGTCCTCATTAGGAGGTGAGGGTGAATGCAGGCGGAGGGGACCGGGTGGTGGGGGGTTTGGGGGTTCGGGCAGGGGGCGTACAAGGTTCTGTGGTTATTCATTCACGCTGTTGGTGGGTTAGCCATTGAGAGGTGATGCAGGTGGGAAGGAGGGAGACCCGCTGTTATCCGGGAGCCAGACAGCGTTTGATGAGCGTCGCGTCTCCGACCCCACTCAGTGCAACTGGGGGGGGGGGGGGTGTGTGGGGGTGTTCTGAGGACATACCGTGCGAGGAAATGTAACACGGTCATAGGAGGGTCAGCTGTGACACATCGCCATTTGTGGAGAGGGACAGTGTCATCAGCTTTCTTCCAAAGACCAAACCACATCAATGGCACTGACCTTCCTGTGAGATTTGGAGATCCAACCAACTGACGCCTGATCACCTCTCGCTTAAAAATGCCGACACCTGTCAATCAGACTGTAACCACGAGCACCCTGACAGCCATAGCCCCACTCTGTCAGGAAACTAGAGGAAGCCGAGGCTTATTTGGCCAGGCTGAAATAGCGTTGTGTTGGTAAGAGAGAAGGGGGAGGACGTGCCAGTGTGAGGTACGCAGTGTGTGAGGGGCACAGATAGAGGTGTGGGGTGACGCTGCGTTTGCAGGAATGCCCTGGAATGTAGAGTCAATTGTTGCACTGGCAGTTTGCTTCAAAAGGCCATGTAGCTGATGCCTCTTTGTCATTAGCTACCTGTAGACAGAGCCCCCCAATCAACACACAGCATTCTCACAACATTTCAGCAACGCAACAGGAACGTTGCAGGGGTGGTCTCGATCTCTGACAGTACGAAGTCTATTTCAGAGGAGTCCCGTTCAGACTCGCTCTCCGACTCCCTATGAAGGAGAGGCTTCACAGAGACCTGGGGGAGGGGCGAACAACAAATGAAACTTTAAGCCGCGGCCACCCAAACACACGCACACACACACACACAAACACACATATAGAGACATACACACACACAGCGCCGTGTCACAACAATTCCCAGTGTGGGATAACCACAGCCAGCAGCTCAGGGATTAAGGGGAATTTATCTCCCAGCACGCTTTTGTTTGCTGTGGTAAGCTCTTTTCATGACCGCCTGTGTTTTGTTTCTCCGCGGCTGTTGCCACTTCGAAATGGGGGATTACATGAAAGTGTTCTCAAAACTCAAAACACAGTGGGGGTATTTCCAGCACAAGGTTTTTTCCATCAGATTATTTGTAGGAGGATTAATCATCATAGATGATGCAGGAGGTGTTTGTGTGTGTGTGTGTGTGTGTGTGTGTGTGTGTGTGTGTGTGTGTGTGTGTGTGTGTGTGTGTGTGTGTGTGTGGGTGGGTGGTCGTGCATGCGTGGGTGTGTACATGCGTGGGGGTGTTGTGTGGGTGGGTGGTTGGGGGGGTTGGCACTAGCATTCCTACAAAAGTCAACCAAACTGTATATTCTCTGAGACACAAAAGATTATCAGAGAAATATTTTGGGATATTATTTACCATCTCCCAGTTCTGAGTTAAAAGCATTGAAATTTCACGCACAGCAGGGGTTGTGTGCAGGCGTGTGTGTGTGTGTGTGTGTGTGTGTGTGTGTGTGTGTGAGAGTGACAGAGAGTGCTGTATATTAAAAGTTGACTGTAGACTGGAGAGTGCCCGCTGAAATCCAAAGCTAAACAGGTCTGAAGCTAAGTGCTTGAACAGGCCTGTGTAACATCCTGCAGTGCGGTGTTCTCTGTAGCCCAGAACATACAGCCTGAGCAGAAGGGCTCTACTGACCATCTCCACTGAATGAGTCCTGAACATGAACATGCCCACACACACACACGCACATACAGTCACACACACACAACCACACACAGTCACACACACATGCACACACAGTCACACACACAACCACACAGTCACACACACATGCACACACACACACACACACACACCCACACACACACACACACACAGCCGCAAAGGACACACGCTCGGACCGCAGGGAGTATTGATTCTGCCGGTGTGCTGCAGTGCCATGTTCTCCTCTCGCTGATGAAAATGACCCGATGCTTTTGGACCGTAATCTTTGTTGTGCTTTTCAAGTCCCAGTCGATAGATAAGAAGGTCAGCGTTACATCGACAGATCAGTGTAGCGCTGCGGTCCGCAGCAGGCACGTCGGACCGTCATTAGCAGCTGTCCTGCTGGTTTTGGCTCGCCGTCCTTCCACCAGGGTTTCAGTGGGTGGATGATTCGCAGGCACCCGACAGCACTGGGAAAAGCTGGCAGCCCAGTCCTGCACAACTGTCATTTCACTGGCACTTTGTATCTAACAGTTACACCTAATTCATTTCAATTAATTAGAGGTTATCTGGAAAAACTCCATTGGCATTTCGCAATGGACCCCAGTGAAAGCCTTGTGTTGGACTACAGCAAGAATCTGCTGAGTCAAAGGCATTTTCAAGTGCTCGCTCTTGAACCCAGTTATCCTGGGTGTAATATCTCAAAACCCTGTAGTGTTTTTTGGGGAGTTAAATTGGTAAATTTGGTGGTAAGGCTACCAGAGTGTACCACAGAGAACTGTGCAGAAATGTTGTCATTTGTGCTTTCTGTCACAGAGTGATCAAATTAGACAGTAATCTCATCGATGACCCTGTCATTATGGTGCTGTTTTACCACGGCCTCTTCAGCCCAGATGCTTCCGGATAGTTCCTTTGTGCCCACTGAGTGCCTGGGCTTCAATTATGAGGCTGTTAATCGTTTAGCAACGATTTCAGCTCAAAAACACTGTAGATGTCAGTCGGAGCACTCTCTCCACAGTGTGGCTCTTGATGTGTGGCAGGCAACAGATCCTTTTTTTTTTTATCCTGCCCGTCACGGCACAGCTGCGAGTTAAATGGATTTTCTCCCAAAGCCGCTAATAACATCGTGGATGACATAATTATCCCCTCGGCAGCCTATCTGTTTATTTGTTTTCCCTGCCCGAACGGATCGCCGCCGAAAGGGAGGGAAGGGGGGGCGGGAGGCGTCTGCAGACATCCCTAATGAACGAGGCGCCCCATCTCTCTAACGTTCCCATTGGCTGGCGACTTTAGCGAGAGGATGCACCTTTTCTAAATTTTGTTTCCATTCCTGAGGTGCCTGAGAACAGCTATGCGTCTGCTGGAGGAAATAACCAGGTGCATGTGAAGTATATCATACTACTCAAGGGATTCACTTCCCTCAGCAGTGGGTTTTTGACGTGTAGTCCCCCGCTTCTCCGCTATATGGTGATCAGCTATTAACCCTTTCAGTAATTTCAGTTAAATCAGTCTGCTGATTGAGAGAAATCATTGCCCCTGCTTGCATACATACAGTGCCGGTCAAAAGCTTGGACACACTTTCTCATATAAGGGTTTTTCTTTATTTTTACTATTTTCCATATTTTTAATATTTTTCCATATATATTTTCTGTATTTGGTCCATGCAGTGACCAAAAAGTGTTAACTATCTCATATTTTAGATTCTTCAAAGTAGCCAGAAATATTTTGGAAAATATAACAGTCTAACAAACAAATTTCAAACATTTAAGCGTAAGTCTTTAGATCAAAATGTCTTTGAATGCATGTTTCCCATTATCTTAATCCAGTGTGTCCAAACTGGGGTCCAAACTTTTGACTGGTACTGTACATCCAACGAGATGTTTTTTTTAAGTTTTTGAAGTCCAGAATTTCATGGAGGCACATTGACAGGCACATCAAGAAGCAAAGAAAAATTGAGATCATTTCGCTTTTGTTTCTGGCTACCAGAGTGCCAGTTTTTCTCAAAGAGTCCTTATTTCAGTGCTTTTACGCTTTCATAAGATCAGTGCATGAGAATGTGGGAGTGTTGGACACACACACAGTGAAGGCTGACAGAATTGCCCTCTATCCCTTGGCTTCAGCAGTGATTGGTGCTGGCGCTGTAGATTCCATCTATGTTGAGGAATCCATGAGCGAAAAACACAATGTGCACACCAACAGGGGCACGGGGGGGGGTGAAGGAGGATGGGGTGGGGGCTGTATGCTACTCGGCAGTACATCTCAATGTAGTTCATTACAGCAAGCGAGGGTTGCTCCGTGGCATGCGAAAACGTCTATTTTGATTGACAGCCCCCTGGGGCAGGTTGTCGAAAGAGAGATTCCGCTTGCCTGTTACGCTGGATATTGGTTTAGAAACGAGAGACGGGCACTCGTAAGGGGGCTCAGATGTAATCCCCTTAAACCTTAAATTGTCCGGCCGCTCTCGGTATGAGGGAAGAGAGGAAACGTATATGAACACACAGAGGCTCGGCCCCAATCTATCTGTATGTGATGTTCTGCGAGGAGGGGAGGAATCAGGACGTAAATGAGTTGGAAATAAACAGGCTCTGTGCATCCCCTCCAGACCTCAGTCCACAGACTCGAGTTTCAAATGCCAGCTGTCAGGATCTGAATTCTGAATGCTACTCTCTACATCCATCAGTCCCAGGGGGAATCTGTTGCATGCTGTAGCATTGATTGCTTTTATGGCAGAACTTAGGTGACTGCCTCACATACTACATAACATGACAGAAATACATCCTGAGAAATATCTTCTTCCTCTTCATCTTCCTCTTTCTTCTTTTTAAATCCCCCCAACCAACTCTCCAGAACTCGGTTTCAGAAATGATTGTTCATGTTTTTTTTTCCATTTTTTAACGGCTCTATCTTTTCTTGTAAGACATGTTAGCTCTTAATTTTCATAGATTTCAGTGACCTCCAAGCTTGCAATGGTGTGTAATGTATGTCAAATAACCAACAAGGGTAGGATAGGGGTAAGGAGCAGGACTCATACCCTTTACCCTCTGTAAATATCCAGCTGTAAAAATGGATAACATGTGTTCTTGTCCTGACCCCCGTGGATACTTGTTTGAAATGAATTCATGGAATTTGGCTATATGTTTTCAAGAAAATCACAGTATCACTCTGCGGCGAAATTGCCGTACAGCTTCAAGAATATTACGGAGAGCGAAGAGCTTTTTCGGGTGGAACCGGATGGAGGTAAATCAGGGAGTAATCATTTGCGATGACTATTTGTCAAAAAGAGTGAAAGCAATCTCCGATTATGGAGGGTGTTTACCGGAGATGTGGGGCTTAAGATTCAGTAATAACAGGCAGATCCACATGGACTGCATGCCGCAGTTGAACCCTTGTGGGAGTCAGAGTAAAACGTGCAATGATATTTGCACACTGAGAACATTCTTAGGGGGAAATGACTCGGAGGAAATCACAGTCATCTCAGCGAGTGATATTTACCCCTGCTGCTGCATGACCACAACCACCAGTGTGGTGCGTCTGACAAGCAAAATCATCATACATTCTGGCAGTGTACACATGGAAGGATAGTGGTTATGGTTACGTCGCTGCTGAATCGTAGAATGTGATAAAATACAGGACAATTTCACTATAAGTTGTAATCAGTTTCTGAATTCTCACATCAGGGTGTACTCTCCCAAAGCTTTGTTCACAAAAACCCTCTCTGGCTAATCTGTTTCATTTATAACAATAAAAGCAATCAGCAGTCAGGCTGTCCATAAGACATTTGTCAATATGGCATTAAATGAAATGTCTACAACAGCCCCCCCGCAGGAAAGTGTGTCTATACACGCATGCACACACCAGCAAAACATTGCACACTCACACCAGCTAAGTCAGCACTCCCCCTTCAGTCTAAGGTATTTCACATGCACATGCACACACAAGCACACGGACACACACGCACGCATGCAGACACACACACAGCTCAGCAGTTGAATTACTATAGTCTATATACTACTAGACTATATACTACTTTTAGCATTAGTAAGCTAGCCCCAGGGGCCACACTTATTCCCTCCACAACTTGAACAAGAGACCATAAGATTTTGTGGACTATAATAAAAGGTGGAGCACTGCTCCCACCCACTCCCCCTCCACATACACACACACACACACACACACACACACACACACACACACACACACACACACACACACACACACATATGCAGACACAAGACACAAGTCACAAAGTTTCCTAACTGGAACCACAAGTCTCCTCCCCCTCAAGGCTGACCTGTCTCCACTTCTGACTTGGTTCCGCTTTCCTTCCTCCACCACACACACACCATCTCCTGCCCACAGGTGAGGTAACTCAGGTAAGCAGCCCCTTTTCCGTGCGTCCCCATTTGTTATAGACAGCAGAAGGGTCTGATTTTGTGATCACAGAAACGCACCAACAAAACTCAAAATAAACACAGAAATCACAAAACGAGAAGAACGGTCCCCGACACGTGGATATATTATCAGTGAGCCCACTCTCACCTGCCATTTCCCATGCACTGTAACCGGATGGACTCTCTCTCTCGCTCTGCTCCCTAGCTCAGCTATTTATCATCACTGCCCCCACTCAAACCGACAGAACTCTGCTGGCAGTAATTAACGTAACTGTCAGCCATTATCTCCCACACCTGCTCTGGCTGGCCCTCACCGGTAGATTCACCTCGCCGGCCTGACATAAATTTCTGATCATCCGCTGATACAGTTTGTTCTCTCCTTTTTCCGAGAACTGAATTATGAATCGTCCTGAAAATGTACGAGCGGGGAGGGGGTCGGGCAGTTCCACACGCGCGCGATTCCTGGAAGAGGGGAGGGCATGAATGAAGGTACGAGAGCTTCTGATGATCAAAGAGCTCGCGGCAACAGAACTCAGAGGGTCAAGCCCTGGGATTCAGTCATCAAGCCCCAAGTTACCATAAAGGAAAGGACAAGTCCTTCCAAAACAAAGAGAGAGTTTATAAAAAGTTTGTGAATTTCTTCATAGAGGGATCCTTGTGTTCATTCTCATATGAGGATGATGTGCGAGATTGTAACCCCAATGGCTTTTGGACTTTTTGGCTTTTTGGATGACCACTCTTTTTTTTCCTCTCGGTAACGGTGTGAAATAGGAATTCACACCAAAGCGTTTACATCATTTGCACATGCGAATACGACTCCGTTAATCCTGGATGAATCTGTTTATTTTGTTAGTAAAATTTAAAAGGGCCGGGGGGTGGTGGGGGGGTGCATATGGCAAATGGTTTCCTTCACCCCCCGTCAGATAAAAAAAAAAAAAAACCGACACACACACACAGAAAACATGCCCGGACACACTTACACACACCTCTCTGTAGGGTCCAACATGGATGACACCGTGCATGGGCAATCCTTAGACTCTGTTACCAGTGAGCAGAAGACTCCTCCAATGAGCACTTTACATAAGAGTTTATGAGTCATAACTGTTTGAACACAAGGCTCAGCATGGGGTCCCTGGCGTTGCCCGGCAACCATTGTCCGAGGCAACACGGAGGAGGGGGTAGACATCTGTGAGGGCCCTGTTTATTTCGGTGAGACACCGCTGCGGATCCTCGTCCCTCTCTCCTCACTTATAAAGGCTGGGCTAAAATAAGATGGGCCATATGCTTCCTGTTCCCAGACCTCTGAGGAGCTCTGAACTGGTCTGTTTTGTTGTTTGTTTTTTTTTTTCATTTAAGGAGTCGCTCTGATTGACTGCATGACAGGTTAAGTAGATGTTCTTATATTGAATCTCTTTACTAAATGTGTTTTTTTCCTAACTGGACGTGTAAAAATAAATTTAAGTTTCAGTGCATGTGCAAGGGAGGATAGTGCTTTTGAGAAGACCACTTCACGCACATAAGCTGATATGTGTTTATTTGCGTATGAGTTTGGTTATGCAAACATAGATATTGTAAATCTAAATGTAAACTTTGCATTACTGATGCTAGAGCAGAAATGTGCACGCTGTGGATAAACTCTGCATTGAAGTGCGTTCAGCCGGATACAGTGTTCAGGAGATAAGTTACACATGGATAAACACAGGGCCCCTGAGTGGCTCAGCTAGTAAAGGCACTCCTTGTGAGCCCAAGCTGAGCCCCATAGCCTAGGCATCGTACGTTTCTGTCTGGGCTAAGTCATCCCCTCACTGTAGCTGGCAGTATGCCATGGGACATCCTTGGCTTAGTCCATAGGTAAGGCTTGCATAAGTCAGGACACCTCAGTTCACTGCTGTGTTACCCTACCTAGTGATTATCTACAGTAGGTGCCCACAGGTCATTGGTTCTGATTACATTTACATTTATTCATTTGGCAGATGCTTTTATCCAAAGCGACTTACAAGTGAGGCAGAGTGCAACACAAGCAAAAAACCATAATGAGTCTGCAATATTAGAAGCGCTGTATGACCAGGTTTCAATGGTTAGCCAGACAAGGTACAAGCTAGCTGGTAGAGATAACGAGTGAATTAAACCATTAGATTACATTTTCTTTTTTATTATTTATAATAGGTAAATGGTTTTGAGACATGAGAAATTCCTTTAGGCGGTAGTGTTTCAGGTGCTCAGGTGAGAGCGGAAGAGCTGTGTCTTCAGATGTTTCTTGAAGACAGAGAAGCAGGAGGTTTATTAATGCATGTACTGTTCCTCCAATTGGTGCTCGCCTTGCTGGAGCTGGTGTGATGACCAGCTAAACACTCCACTCAGACCTTATGTTACATATAGAAAGATAAATAACTCACTCAGGCATTCAGTTACATATTAGATGTATGATTTACGCGGGTATTAAGTAACAGTAAATATTTACTTAGGTGTTCCATTACATATAGACAGATATTTACTTGGGTATTAAATTACATTATGTGTTCAGTGGTTAAGTAACATACAGAGGGATGATTCATTTGGCATTAAGTTACATATAGATGGATATTTCCTAGGGCATTCAGTTTCACGTGGACAGATATTTCACTCTGGCATTAAATTACATTTATCTCAGTGCTCTGTTCAGGGGATGAGTTACATACACAGTAGAGCGATAATTCACTTTGGGATTCAGTTTCATATAGACAGATAATTCAAACAGGCATTTCTATCCAGTTATGCCTAGATTAATCCTGTGGTTAGGAATTAAGCTGCACATGAACAAATGCTGAGTTCAGGAGTGGTTGTGGAACAGGTCATGTGACCAGAAGTGGATGGGGCATGTTTTGTCACAGGACAGTTCCACCCAGTTCCACAGAAGTCTCTTCTGTGAACTTGTAGCTGCAGAAATGCGTGATCTCTATGCTTCCATTTCATGGTAACTGAACTCTCTGATGGCCTGGCTGGCTATCAAAACCACCAGCTCATTCTAGCAAAAATTGCACCAAAAAAAAAAAAATCCCTGATCATCCCAAGCCCTTTTTGGGTTCCTTCCCTCACCTTGCACATGGATATGATCTTTAATCATATCTGTCTTGTTTTGTCTCCTCCTTTCTGTGTGCAAACTAAATAAATAGCAGTAAATAAAATATTGCAATTATATTACATTGCAGTGCTGTATTAATCTGACAAAGGTTTGTTTTATTTTTTGATTGAGTGACACTTTCCCTTACGATGAGCTTGTGGTTTTGACTGAGTGTCAGGGGTAATTTCTTTAGAGCGACTGTCCTTATTAATGCAACCCATGCAATTTCATTTACTCACAGAGTTGTTTTCCGACAGTGTCTTTTATTACACTGAAACTAAAACAAATATCAAGGTCCCACATGGAAGCAGTCAGTGAATTCTGAATATTGTGTCGGTTAGCGTTCAGTTTGTGGCATCAGCATTCCGGTCAGCACAGTGCGGTCTCTATCACCACGGCACAGTTCTCAGGAAAAAACCTTGCCTGCTTATTCCTCTCAGTCATTGGATACAGTGGAAATTATTGATCCTGGTGCATTCGCCGCGGGCAGTTATCTCTCTCACTTCCGTTGCCTTTGATGAGTTATGAGTGTTTCTGTTTGTCCCGGGCACTGTAGGTTCATGTGGGGTCAGGAGGTCACGAAGGGGTCAGACCAAATGGTGGAGAAATAGTAGCGATGATGGAGGTGAGTTGGGCTAATTCCCACAGTCTGGGGACTGATTCAGGTCAAAAGGCTAAGTGGGGCTTTAAGTCAAAACCACCATGTCATCATAAATGTAAGTGCCATTCATTTATTTATTTTGCATTTATTCATTCATTCATTCTTTAAAAAATACAAATATAAAGTCTGTCAGTGCTCCGCCCCCCTGGCTGTGTGTTTGTGTTCTTCCCCTGTCCATGTGCTTTTGTTTTTCCTTGTGTTCCGGCCCTGCCCCACTCTCCGCCCTGTCTCCGCCTACCTGATCATCTCCACCTGCCTGCCTGCACACCTGCTTCCCATCACCTCATCAGCCCTACCCTATATTTGCCCTGCTTTTCTCTGTCTTGTTGCCAGTTCGTCTCAGCATTCTGCTTCGTCCTTGCCATTTGTTTTCCAGTTTTCTCAGCGGTCTTCTTTCTCCCGCCCTGGGTCTCTGTATTGTCACGTAAGTTCTGTCAGTCTGTTTTCTGTTTCGTCCTGTCTTTGTCTTTCCCTGTCTGTGTTGGTCTGCTCCTGTCTCCGTGGCACCCGCCTGCCTTTCCTCTCCGGCAGCCTGGGCCGCCTGCTGTTCTGCCTCCGCTCCCTGTTGCCGGCCTGCCCAGTTCTGCCCCTGTCCAGACCCTGCTTCCCGCCTGCTCAGCCCCGGTCCAGCCTGCCGTTCTGCTTCGGCTGCCTGGGTTGCCCGTGGTTCTGCCCCAGCTCCCTGTTGCCGGTCTCCCTGGTTCTACCCCTTCCCAGACTTCACTCCCCGCTTCTCGTCTGCCCTGCTCCGGACCTGCCTGCCCAGTTTGTGACCCCTGCCTGGCCTTCGGATCTCGTCTCTGCCTGCCGCTCTGTTCTGGTTGCCCCGCTGCCTGCCTGCCCGTTGCTGACCCTCGCCTGTGCAGACCACGTGCTTGCTCTCTGTTTGCTCTTGGACTGACTTCCCTGGTTTTGACCCTGCCTGTCTTTGACCCTGTCCTCGTCTGCTCCCGTTTTGGGGCTTTATTAAAGTCACTCTGCCATTCACCTCCGGGTCTGCGTGTGAGTCCTCACCCCGCATTCCTGACAAAGTCACTGCAGAGCCATCCAAGTAGAAAAAAAGTACTTTGTTGTAATAAGGCCTCAGCTTAACCCGGGAAGTTTATTATTGTAATACCTCTTTTTTGAATATCAGCTCAGATTCATGGCTGTTTTGATTGAATCAAGAGATTACTGTCCATGGTTCCTGCTCTGAAATTATGCTTTGTAGTTCAAAAGCCCTTTAACTGTATTTTGGAGGGAAAACAGAGATAAATGTTAAAGAAACTCCAGATTAGATCAGAAAGATGAAGAGTTTAGAGAGCTGTTGTTGTAGTGCTCCCCGTGTGTGTGGTTTAGCTGGACCCTGAATGCACTCTCACATGAGCAGTGGACATGTGCAAAGATCACTTACGAGGTCCCCAAGGATTTATTTCCCCAAACGCACGGCTTTGAGCTCCTTGAGAAACAAGGCTGTGTATCTGCCGTTTTACATTGTGAAAGAAGAAAGTATATTTAAGTGCTGTTTCTAAGACATGCAGTTTCAGTGTGGACTCATGGGGATGAGGCTAGGAAAGGTACTGATGCTCCACTAGAGGCCGGGTGGTGTGTGTGCGTGTGCGTGTGTATGGGTGCGTGTGCGTGTGCGTGCGTGTGAGTGTGAGTGTGTGTGTGTGTGTGTGTGTATGTGTGTGTGTTTCCTGTTTACCTGCGTGATTTGAGCCCTGACTTCTGCGTCTTCGCAGTGAAGCTCCTCAGAAACGCAGGACCATAGTGGGTGCCACTGCCTCTGCATATGATTGCACTGTTTATTATAATAATTATTCATCACCATGTGGCCTACGAGCTGACACTGTGCAGTGCCTCTGAACACGTTCTTATTTCTCTCCTAGATGTGGTGGGCTTGCTGAGAGAACTTTCCTACCACGTGTGTATATGTTGTGCAAAGCATCTAGGATAAGACCATGACCACATGCTGAGAAGAGAACAGGAACCCAGAAAAGCCCCACCTTTTAGTCATTTTCCTCCAGACCCTCCATTCCTGGCCCCTGATGGCACTAATAGACACCCTCTGCCTGCTGCCAGCACAGGGGTGAACTCCCTGTCAGTGTCATGTGACATAACGATTCACATGTACATACAAATGAATCTTTTCCAACATATTTCCTGGTGTTTAAAGCAAAAAGTTAGGGAATCAGTTTTCCATTTTTTTCCCCATTTATGCTTGGGTGGGGTTTGGGAGATTACTTAGAGAGGTGACTCTTTTACTGGGCAGGACTGTAAAGGAAACACTCTCCATCTAGCTCTGACCCCAGTCAAACCTTCCAATCTCTCACTCAGATCCGCTGGAATTACTCACCTCTAAATGGTGTGTTGGCTGTGAAAAATACAAACATAATGTTTCATATTGTTATTCATCAGAGGTGAGTCACAGACACTTGCCGGAGAATCTTACCTGCCCTAAAAATTCCCTCTGACACATTCCCCCCATCAGGACATAGGTAACATTCTCAAGTGTGTTGCTTTATTGACAGCATAATGCACAACCGCCAATAAGAATGTGACTGAGTTCACAAACAGACCGTGATCTTTCGGGTTCTCCTTCCTTTGAAAGGTATGTGCTTTAGAGCAAGATGTCACATGGCAAAACTGCTCTGAAATGTTTTTGCTGCAAGAGAAACATCATTCAGGCCTGGATCATTTCAACCAGTTCACTGAGAGTTTTTGGACGTTTGGCAGAGATGTATGTGTAGGGGGGGGGTTTGGGGAAATCAGAGATCAGCCTTGCTGCTGCAGAAAGATTTTTCATGATGTTTCTAGGATGTTTTGGAAACCTTTATACTGTTTTTTTTTTTTGAGATCCCGTCTCTGCTCCTTATACAGAGAATTCCCACATTCAAAACCTAGGCAAGGTGAACAAACAAACAAACCAAAGAAAACTTCAGACGACATTCCAGCCCTATCCCCATTTTTTCCAGATCGAGGGAAATGATAGTAATTCTAATTATACGCCAACTTAACGAAAATTGGAACCACCGCTGGGAGCTGTTAGACAAATCACTTAGAGCTGTCACAATATTTGATGTGGTCCATTTGAATGCCATTAGCGCAGCTTAAACGTGATTATTTATGACAGTTAATAGATTTTGGCAATGGGGGGGGTGGCCACTCTGTTATTCAAGATTGGGCTTAGTGCAAGCAGCTCTAATTGAGCTCTAAATTATTCATTGGGCGGAACAGATGATCTGTCTGCTGATTGTAAAATTACACAGTGGAAGACTGGCTGGGCTCAGGGCACTTAACACCATCACTCAGGATCACGCAGTCCTTCAGCTCTCA